>CAVNZL010000003.1:1287500-1412500 GCA_963693355.1 Pontia daplidice
AAAAAAAAAAAAAAAAAAAAAAAAATTTATATTTGTTTATATATTTATAAAAAAAAAAAAAAAAAAAAAAAAAAAAAAAAAAAAAAAAAAAAAAAAAAAAAAAAAAAAAAAAAAAAAAAAAAAAAAAAAAAAAAAAAAAAAAAAAAGGGGGGGGGGGGGGGGGGGGGGGGGGGGGGGGGGGGGGGGGGGGGGGGGGGGGGGGGGGGGGGGGGGGGGAAGAAGACCCAAGGGAAAGGGGGGGGGGGGGGGGGGGGGGGGGGGCGGCCCCCCCCCCCCCCCCCCCCCCCCCCCCCCCCCCCCCCCCCCCAAACCAGAGAGAAAGGTGGGGGGGGGGGGGGGGGGGGGGGGGGGGGGGGGGGGGGGGGGGGGGGGGGGGGGGTTTTTTTATTTTTTGGAGGGGGGGGGGGGGGGGGGGGGGGGGGGGGGGGGGGGGGGGGGGGGGGGGGGGGGGGGGGGGGGGGAGAGATGAAGGTTTGTGGAGGTATAAATAAAAAAAAAAAAAAAAAAAAAAAAAAAAAAAAAAAAAAAAAATATAAAAAATATATTTATAATTAAAAAAAAAAAAAAAAAAAAAAAAAAAAAAAAAAAAAAAAAAAAAAAAAAAAAAAAAAAAAAAAAAAAAAAAAAAAAAAAAGAAGAAAAAAAAAAAAAAAAAAAAACAAACCCCCCACCAAAAAAAAAAAAAAAAAAAAAAAAAAAAAAAAAAAAAAAAAAAAAAAAAAAAAAAAAAAAAAAGGGGGGGGGGGGGGGGGGGGGGGGGGGGGGGGGGGGGGGGGGGGGGGGGAAAAAAAAAAAAAAAAAAAAAAAAAAAAAAAAAAAAAAAAAACAAAACCCCACCCCCCCCCCCCCGCGGGGGGGGGGGGCCGGGCCGGGGGGGGGGGGGGGGGGGGGGGGGGGGGGGGGGTTGGGGGTGGGGGGGGGGGGGGGGGTTTTTTTTTTTTTTTTTTTTTTTTTTTTTTTTTTTTTTTTTTTTTTTTTACTTTATCGTCTGTAAGCTCTAATGCAAAGATGCTTTAAACCAATAGAAAATTTTAATTGCTTTATGACCGTTCTCACTTTTCGCTCGAAATGTGCAATTTCTATTGTACTGTCGGTAAACAAGTTACGGTTTGTGTGAAATAATGATAAAAACTGGAAACAAGGGCTCATTTGTTTAACGATGCCTTTTGATTTTTTGCCAAAATGCCGTTTGCACAAATTGTATTTTTTCATTGCAAATAAAAACGTCCTCTTTTTAACATTCACATAAAATACGGTAACAATGCAACAAAGACAGATGGGAGTAAAAGATATGACTTAAGTTATTCGTAAAAAACAGCCATACAAATTATTTATTGAGTTCCTGGTAGTTCAGCAATTAAGCTACGTAAACGATTATTGCGCAAAATAAAATAGGCTTCACTAAGTGTCTGTGTAAGTGCTAGAAAATCCCACGTTCATTTGTTAAAACTTTTAATTTGATAATAAGTAATTTAAAAATCCAACATCTTTATTATCATAATAATTTATTATTATGTCGATCTTAAATACAGTTACCGTAAAGCTGGGTGCTAAATTAGCCATAGAGGTGCGAAGTTCTAGTCTAGAATGTTAGGCTAGGGTCAAAAGCCGCGTAGTATGTCATCGTTTAGTATTCCGTGAGCCCCGAGCCCGGCCGGATAACGGGACCTAGCACCGGCCTTACTTTCATCGATCGAGCTAACCACGGTTTACTTTCCTTGTTACTTATATTTAACACTTAAATAACACTCGCTTGTTACATATTTTTAAAGTAATGTAGGACTTTATGAATTTCTGTAAATTTGTGTACCACATATTCAATACTTTTTTCTCAAAAAATATTTTTTTAGATATTCCAGATACGGTTAGTTTAGTCATTAGTAGTAAGTCTAAATTATACTAATAGCTCATAAAGCAATTACTTGCTTCACATCTCCGGTTTATGACATCCATTATAAATCCGAAAATTTACGACAATGCGGGTACATAATTAGTTATGGTTAGCAAAAAGCATCGAGGCAAGTGTTTGCCGCGGGCAGGTAGAGCTTTTAAGTCGGATAATAACAACGGAGCCTTTGTCGATGTACAGTTAGAATTTGAGAAGAATCAAATCTGAGAAATAAATCAATAGATTGTGGTAAAGTATAAAGTTACTTTCAACAGCCTCCTTAGCTTTAGCGGAAGTTTGAACTTCGAATTCCAAATTCAAACGGGTTGGAATGGATTAAAATAAAAATTTGGAATGAGAGTGTTCTTGTGTATTTTAATTGTAAGGATTTAGCAATATCCTAACGTCTCAAATAAAAAAAAATATATTGAACGAATACTAACAACAGGAAAAGAGTTCGCATACAACGTGCTAAATAGTAGATATGAGCACGTCTCAATGTAACTGTGCTATGAATCATGCTAGTAAATATGTTTACAGCCCAGACGCAACAGTCATACGAGATTATCTTATTGCACAAAATTTTGCATTTGTTTCCTACAGCTCTTTTTAGGTACATATAACGATTTTTTAAACTTTATCTCCAAGCATCTTTTTATATAATAAAGAGTGTGTGTCTCTTCAAATTTTAAAATTTTTTGAAATGCAGCATTGTAAACCAGCTACTGCTACGAGAGCGGGTTGAAAACCACTTCGAACAAAAAATATAATTTTATGAAAAAATACCTTCAAATTATATTCAAATTTGTTATTTAATACGAGTACAAAAACAAAATTGAATAGATACACACGTAAGAATTCGTTCCCACAGGTAGTTCTATCAAATCGATTTTTTGTTCGCTCCTGAGGGATTTCATACGGTATCCATCGACAACCGTTAGGTTATTTCAAAAAAATCAACTCAACGTACAAAGTATTTCCTATTTGAATGTGGAATGTTTGAGTGATATAAAAAGCTTGATACTTCAAAAATAACGAACATGAACAGTATTTTAAAATACTATAAATAATTTGTATGTATGTTTGTTCATACTGGCAACAAAGCAACAAAGCTTTATAGCGATGCCACGTTAATATTTTAATAGATATAAATAACGATCGACTATAAAAATAGTCAACGACGCGAGTATTAGGACTAACGGCTCTCTTATATTTCAGTTTTGCATTTACACATTGTCATTCCACCACAATTGTGGTATTATACCACAAATTATGGAACGTATATTCATTCATTGAATAAAATGTCAACTGAAGTCAACGTCGCCACTGACTTGACACGGTTCGAAGGCTCTTAGTGTAGATGCCCTCTTAAGTATTTCCCTCTTGCATAATGCGATAATTATCTGAATAAATGAATACATCTCGAGTTACAACGATAAACATTTTGCACTTAATACAACACCAGAAGGATTAATCAAATTCAATTCAGGCTTATTAACATTCTATGTTATAGAAAATATAAAGTTTTATTAGTTAGAACCGATAGATGCTGTCTAATTATGAATAATTAATTTGGACTACCAAACGCGAAATATTTCGTCATATGTAATTCGCAAAGTTTTGTATTAGAGAATGTACAATTTTTTCAAATAAAATGAAGATCTCAAATTATGACGTTAGTAAAGAATATTTTTTATACATGTTCTGTGGACAGGGACTGTATGTACACACTTACCAAATACACGGGCAGGTTCAAAGCCACCTTGCTTTGAGAAGAACAAACTCAATTCAATCTGGTTTTTACCAGCTTTAAAATTCCGATTTTGTTTGTCATACACATTATTTTGTCTAAACTGATGCTTTTTAATGTAATACTTTTAAATTAAAGAGTAAATTGCAACTGATTTATACCAATGTATTTTACAAATCACGTTAAACCTATTAAACAGTGAAATATAACATATATTAAAAGTTAACATGATTGGTAAAAAACTTGCTTTTATTTATAAAAACTTTTGACTACTTCGAAGATGGCAGAAAATATTTTAAATGTTTTAAAAATATACAGGCATTATTATTATTCGCTAATATTTATAAATTTTCTAGACAAATTTATATGTCACGATAGCTAAGCGAGACTAAAGGTCACAGGAGGCTGTTGAGGCATGAAAATGCATATTACATAATAGGTGCGTGAGGGCGGGCAAAGTACCGTTTCTCGAACAGGTTCTACGCGTTAAGACCCTTGCTCACCACGCGTTTAATGTTTATCAAGCATTTACTTTCTACCCATCAAGGACTCCTCTGGCACTCATAGTGTACGTGAACTAACTCCTTTTTACTTTAGTATAAAAACAGGTATTATTAACTCAGAAGTCGTATTCCAGTTGAATTCGAATATTGCGTTTTAAAAGCTCCGGATCCTAATTGCTAAAAATGTAAATAGAAAAATGAACTTTATATCCATGAGCGTAAACATAAAATGGCATAAGCGAAAGCGCTTCGACGTGGAGCCGCGGTTCAATGACCGACTTTTCACAGGTTTGTCAGCCTGTTGTTATATCATCGTTATAGTCAGTGTCATTGCCGAATTCGTGAGTAGTTTGCGCGCGAAATTGGTCCTTTCGCTTGATGATATTAAAGCTATGTTCGTGTGTTTCTCCAATTTTTTGTGTCATTTTAACTACGTTTGAATTTATGTAAATGTAAGTATGTACAGTGTATATAATATACTGACAACTAAAGTGGCATGAGTGAATGTCCTTTTTTCAGTACGTAATTTGTTTTTTGACTGTTTAAAGCGTCCGGTTACACTCGAAATTTGGGCTTAAAACATAGAGAACAATAGATCTGATATTTTTAGATATGACTTGAATATTACAAATATATTTTCCAATAAAGGCAATAATGACCTACATAGGTCATAGCTCTGATAAGGGCAGACCGCAAGTAGTGAGGTAAATTACACAATAACCACGTGCTCGAAATGTTAACCTTGAAGTTGAACTCAACAAGTTCAAGGAGCTTTTTTGCAGACCAATAACAAAACCTGGCTATGTGATGTAACCGCTTCTGTAATTATACACCTTAATACATAACTAAAGAGCGTATATTTCATTACTTATAACATTTTTACTATTGCTGTAATAATTTTACCTAACTCTAATAAAAACTAAATTTTAATATTTTTATAATTGAAAATATATTAATATTAAAATGTACCTATTAAAAATAATAAACGTAATATTGAATCTATACTCACCTCTCAAAAGATTTTTAAGTTTATTATTGAAATATATTTTGAAATATTCTATTTTGCAAAAATATTATAAGAATTGTTTGCATTGCAATTCTGTTTAATATGTAACGTATATCTAATCTTCACTAAAATAATATCTAAATTAAGTTATTTAGCACTAGTTGAGATTTACATGTAATCATTGTCATTGTTTTGTGCGCGCGTTGATGTCTTTTAAACTAAAGAAATTTTACAAATATTATCCATGATCTTAGTAAGCGCCATTATTAGGTTAACAATAGATCTTATTATTAATTGCATGTATCAATTAGAAACATAAACAAAAAATTAGTCATTAATTTTGGTAAAAAACATTTTGTCCATGTGCTTCCTACGCGGCAATATCCTTAATACCTAATTATTTATTAAAATAACAATTAATTGTAGTAACAAAACTTAAAACTAGTAAATTTAAACTGTAACTCACCATTAACGGCATAATCCAGAGCTAAATGAAATCCAATATGTGTCTTTAATTTTCACTAAACTTAAATTAATCATCACCACTATCTGTCACTTAAATTAAGTAAGTCTTTAATTGAGATCGTAGTTGCAATCAGTCTAAATTCACATTACATCGTGTGTATTGTACCAATGGCTCGGTGTAACTGATAACCAGCTCAGTTCATGGTCGGAGCCTTCCTTGCCTGACGGTCCGTACCGACTGCCGACTCTGCGCTTCCGCAGTCACAGGCCGGGTGAATGAACTATGTGCGAGCGAGATAGAGCCTTAACCAATGCCATGGTCGCGTTCTATCTCGGCAAGGTAATCTAGTACAAGTGTCAAATGATGTTTTTAACGATTCCCATAGACAAAATTATATTTGGAATCGGTAGGGAAACAAGTATGTAATGATGTTGATTGCGTTTGAAAAAAATACTAAAGGATTTGATCCATAAATCGATGTTTAGTTCGAATTAAAATCGAGTCATTTGAAGCTTTGTAGAGATTAGAATAGACATATATTAGCATTTGCTTCATTAAGAGCAGGTGATCGGACTGTAGCTACTTACTTTTGTACTTACTTTAAGGCACCGGAAGTCATACCAAAATTTCCAATATGTGTTAATCACATCAATGAGTTTTATATACTACGGATAATTTTAAATTTTTAATTCCAATTCTGTACTAATTTTATTTATGACGTAAGTACGTTACTACGCGAGTTAAAAACAAACAACTACTAAAATCATGAAAAATACTTAAATATATATAAAAAATATATTGGTATAATTGCCCATATTTAACTAAAGTACTAATCGGCGCCATTTCATCACAACGTAAACACAATTGGAACGAAACAAAACAGAGTACAGTGATTCTATTTACTTTAATATTACCCATAGACAATCTATCATACGTAATTCCTGATATCAAATTCTCAAAAATTAATCAAAAACAATTTTAAATATTTCTGATAATAAATCGTTGTCAGTATAATTTGAAATATTTGAAATAAAGCAGCAAACATATTATTATGTACAGGTACAATTATATATTGTAGTAATCTTTGGACTCGGAAGGGAAGACGTTATAAATTTAAAATAAGTATATATTACAAGCTTCATCAAGAATTAAGTAAATCGTTAACCACTACGACATTACTACTCTTATAGACCTGAAGTATAATATTGTATTATATTAACATAACTGATACTTATTTAAAGAAAAACACTTTTAAATAATGTAAATATATTAAAATTTTGCAAAAATACATAACTTAAATCCGTTAATAAAGTGTTTTTCTTTAGTCCTGAAGTACTTTCTTACACAGACAAATGTGTTTTGCCTCTTGCAAGAGTTGTAGCTATGGATGTAATTGTCATTTGTATACTTTTAATTTTTTATTTATTATTCATTTATTATCAAATCCTAAGTAAATCATTTGCCTTACAAGCACCCATGAAAAAATTACCATCTCCATAAATACAGAAGCACTTAACAGTGTCACGTGGTGCCCGATCTTCACAATTGGATGTAATCATACATAAAAATACAAAAGCTTTACAGTTAGATAACTGTATTAAAAATTATGTAACATCTTTGATATAATCACGCACATCGATCAGCGATGTTTACCTGCGTACCCTAAGTTTTTTGCCACAAAAGGGTGCTTTACATAAAAAAATATAACGGGCCTACGAACACATTGCGACACAATGACAATAAAACGGCTTGATTTGCCGTGATAAAATGTATATTTTGCTGGGTTGCACATGCAATTATCTGTCTTTGGTTGCTAGAGGTTAAATCATAACTTACTTTTATATAGTTGCAGTGCTTGGCAGCATTGGTGGTCAGTGTAGACAGTTTTGAAAGATATTTTATGCGCTGTTTAGAGAAAATATCGCAAAGAAACTGTTGGGTAATGGACCCAAAATGTGATATTTCGGGAAAAGAAAGTGATCAATTATATTTAATTTGCCTATCATCCTTGAGCTTCTGTATTTTATCAATATTAAACATTCCAAATATAGACTTATGGAATTAATTTAAACATCATTTAATTCAAGAGATCTTCCTACAATTATAGCACTTTTAACAAATATTTAAAACAAAGTAAAAAATTAGGGACGAAAATGTTCACAAATAAAATTTAACAAAAAAGTTTCATATGTAAAGTAAAATGAACATTCTAAAGCTTTCTACTGTTATTGAAAATTGGTCAAGCTTCCTAGCCTTTGTCCCAAACACCCGCATAACAATATATTGGATCACTTTAGGCGTGAAAGAAAGTACAATAAGTTTTATGATGCAGTCAGTAGCCATGTAACGGTAAAGGGTTGGAACTTTCTTCTTAACCAATATTAATGAGGTCATAAATTACTTCTGCTGATTTACTAGCCTTAAGTTTAATAGGATTAGTGAGAGTTTAAAAGACAGACAATTCATTGATGGTGGCTTGGGGAATTTGTTTTTTTTATTCAATAATAATACAGTTGTTAATGACATTTACCACGGTCTGCTTCTTAGTTAAAATTATCTATAAATATTTTATCCCTAGGCATACACATTTCATATTTCCAATATGTGTTTTTAAACCACGCGTTATAGCAAATACATATAATGTTGAACACGCGTTGCCGTATTGTTCTTACAATACATATTAATTCCGAAGTATTTACAGGATTTAGTATTTTGAATTTACCTATGTAGGTATATTTACAATTATATGAAACAAAATATTAAAATGTTTATGTGATAAAAAAAATAGTTTTGCTCTAAAATACTATTCTTTAGTTTTACGAGACTTCTCTTCCTCGAAGTTCAACCTTTAATTACTTTAACAATTAGGAGGACCTGGAATGTAAAAAACAGACGTATAATACCTGTTGTTTAAAAAACCCGAACTAATAACTTGGAATGATTTTTATAGATGCTAGGAGCGTTATTAGACAAAAAGTGCCCAAACAAGTGGATGCTTCGGCAGGACTTGGGATCAACGGCCGTGGCCTTGAAGCTAGAACCGACCACGCCACTCGAAACCTCCAAATTATCCACGATTTTTTGCGACACCCACATCATGGAATGAAACTTGAGTGTAAAAAATATCTGTAGATATTATAAGATGGTTGTTGGGCGTTGTTTCAGGTGGTAGATAATTGTTATATATAGTTTGTCCAAAGAACCTTATACAAATATATCAGATACGTAATTTACCCACCCACGTAACCTAATAGAACTTAATGCTACTAAGATACAATAAATATAAAACTAGACTATTTTCAGTTTGAATTAAAATCTTTTTTAATAAAGAAACCATTTAGATATGTGAACGCTTGTTATATATATAAAAATGAATCGAAACGAAACGTAGTTGAAATTATAAATTCCCGTATGAAATTTAACAGACCAGACTCGGACCAACTTAAAACCAGGTTTATTAAGGATACAAGTACTGTACACGTGATAAATTTCTTGATTGAAAATTGTTGAGATGATGTCATACCCGAAAAGGCTGCACAAAAAGTGCTATTGTATAGAATCGTGATGCTAGTCAACGTGCGTTGAACTCTCTTGAGCGATGGTTAGCTCTGCTATTAATCAATTATATACTAACGACTTATAAATTGCTTTAGATTTTGGTTACATTTTCAAGGTTTTTGATGTGCTTGAATTTAAAAAAAAAACACATCGACGCCCATATATTTAAAAAATTATGTAATAGACGTTCTCTTTCCACTTTTAACTTGGCTGTCGTATCACGTATAGGGATGGCAGAAATTAGATAATAATTTTATGTTGAGTTTTTTACTGTCACGTTTATGAAAGCAAAATATGATTGTTGAGTGGAACATTATGACAAACAGATTGATCTTTACAATTAAACATTACAATAATAAACACTATATTTTGAATATATTGTTTTTTAATTATAATAATTTGAATTTAATAATCATAGTTAAGACATTACGCCTGTAAAGTCAGGTAATGCTAAATTAGCTTATCTACTTGGTATTAATTTCGCCCATTATATACAATTTATTTAAAATTGTATATTTTATTTCAATTTATATAAACTATATGAACGTATTATATAATTTATATAACTCGACGTTACGAGATAGCTATCTTGGTCAATGATATGACATCATTGTTGAAAAGTACTCGAACATCAAAATATTCAAGACAAACCTTAGCAAAACATTTAAACGTCAGTATTATTAACATACTCTAAGCGAATTCTAAAACTAACATTATAATAGTAAAAATATTTGTTAGTCATTATATTTATTTATAACAAATACTATAAAGTTTAGAAGCTTTGTCTTTGATTTTGTTAAGTGCGTAAGCTCGTAATGTTTTAAGGAGCTAATAAAACATTATCTGCGTACTCAAAGGTACTTATGATTGCTGGGTAGATAATGAGTATGAGCCCGCATCCGCCTGTCGAGGTTTTTGACATTAGTAACGCGGGCATTTTGCAAATTACCGAAATAAAAACTTAATCAAACATAATAATACTTTGATTAATTTTTTACAAATAATTTTCATGGCGAGATCGCTTACGATCAGCCGGCAGTTTTCCTCGTTTTATAAAGGAAAATAAAATATTATGAAAAAATATATTGTAGATAGTTTTCGTAGTACATGCAAGCTATTCATATAAAGTAAATCTTGGGTGGTGAAAGAAATGCATTTTGCATTTTGTTTTGTTTATTTGGTTACAAAACATCAAATAATTTTATACAATAGAAAGCTAAACAATATCCTAAAAATCGAACTAAAACACTGAATGTCTTCTTGAATTTTTTTCGTAAAAATACGTTAAAAGTCTCGGAACTAATTATTGATTGCATAATGATATTAAACAATCATAAGTAACGTTCAGTTAAAGTTTTTGCATTTGTAGTATACAGAAGCTTTCAACTTTTATTTTCCTTTTATAATCAGAAAAGAGGTTCATTTTGATTTTAATAACTGGAATTAAGTGGAAGAAATGAAAAGTAAATTTATGAATAGCTGTTACACTGTATTTTCAATGTTATAAATTTATTAAAAACCCCAATATTCCTAATTGTAACCCTGAAAGCGTCAAGCTTACTGATTGTTAGAAAAGCTTTATTTTGATGATATATTATAGATAGATATTAAAACTAGATGCGCCTGTATTTGGTATACTTCTGGGTAAGCATATTACTTTAAATGTAATCGCATCGACTGCCTTAGATATTGTTTCTAGCGTCCCCGTCTAGCGTATATCAAATTATATGTAGTTTTAGCATGTTAATAATCTATAAGAAAAAGGATGAATACAAATATATCTGGACACATATAGCACCCGGCTCCGTTATCAAGTTAAGCTACGACCGAACATCGAA
The DNA here is from genome assembly GCA_963693355.1 of Pontia daplidice. NCBI lineage: Eukaryota > Metazoa > Arthropoda > Insecta > Lepidoptera > Pieridae > Pontia > Pontia daplidice. The sequence goes on from CAVNZL010000003.1 coordinate 1,298,510, forward strand.
TATTGTATCCAAGTAGAAATATAAATTTAACACTTTGAATGTGTTAGATATGAAGGTAAGCTTATGACATAAGTACTCGGCTCATTCTTTCGTCATGGCATGTTTTGCAACGCCTCAAGTGCGCAAGAGAGGAGTTCGATCACCCGTGGATCAATAGAAAAAAAACTTGTTTTAGCTATGCTATGTTTTTCTAGTTGACATTCATGGACCAGTACTATGATTATATGATTGTTTGATGATATGATTGTATATATTATACATACCATCATCACTTTAATATTCCTAAGTGATTTGGATAATTTGTAATGTCTCCGAAGGTTCTATAGACTATACTAATAAACGTAGACTTGAGCTTTTACAATTTTTAGAAGGACAAATCAAAATGGCTACGTTAATTTCCTGTGGGCCCTAGATAGGGCTGTGATCCTTCATCGCGTTCGATTTTGAGCTTCGCGTTTTATCTCTTCACTTCTTTTTCGCTAGATATGCTTTAATTTAGGATTCCAATCAAACACCTATTTCGGGCTGTGATTTGAATCTCTTCAAAGTGTGTGGCATATCCAGTTTCACTTACAACGATTAATTTGATTTCAAATTCTACTTCTCACGTTTACTTGTTTTATTTCGACTTGAATTCACTTGCGATGGGAGAAGTTAATTCGACACTCGAAGTTTAATAGTTTTCATATATAATAGTTTTTATATCTAGGAGACGTTCTCAAGGTTATTTGAAGGTAAACTATGCCAGTATAAGGGATGTCTGTAAAGGCTGGAAATAGCACCAGGTTGCAAAAGTAGACTTCACATAGTAACTTTAAATATCCGTGGGCGGTAATTCCATTCTAATCAGACTAGCTGTTCCCCGCGATTTCAAATAAAAGCATTTTTATTTTATTTATGGTTTATAAGGGCTCGACAAGAATATATGAATTATTTTAGAATAGAGGATTACTTTAAAAAAGGTTCTTCTGATTCCACTTAAAAGATGTTTATTTTGAGTTCTTGAGTAAAATCACTACTACCATGTTCTATTCCGATGTATTAAGGTCACCAAAACCAGAAGAGAGTAAATATTATTTTTCATCACCAGAATTTAGTGAGTCATATCGCATATTATGGAATTCAACATGTATTTACTCAGGTTATAAATAGCTAACTGCGCTGCTTCTTCAACTTACAATTTTCTTCGCCTGTCATCTATGCTAGGGTTGTGAATATATCGGTATGTTACCGATTATTTTCCGTGGCTTTCTCAGTCTAAAAGCGGACTTATAAACAAACAGTGGCGCTACAATTATGGCCTTGCTGTAATTCCTGTTTCTGTATTCTACGTAATTTCACTTTATTAACGAGTATTGGTCCTAAGGCGTCATCAAAACGTATGCCTTTGACGATTTAAGAAAGGCCTTACAGAAAGTGATGAAAATAAAATTAATACGAAATCACGATCAGCATCCTCGTTTTTCAATTCTCTTATTTATTATAAAATAATAAATGACATTTTGCTTAAGGAAACATAATTTCCATCATCAATTTAGAAAATATTTGACTCCATAATCATTTATTGAATACATTGCAGTCGGTCCACTTAATTTACTAAGTAGTAATGTATCTTGCTTAATATAACAAACAATGGTTGCATATAAAGAAATTTAAAATAAAGTAAAGAATTGGATATTAGAAACTTGTCAAGGCAAATAAGCTTATGGGAAATTATTTAATTAACAAATTTTTATTTAACATGTTGCCAAGACAAAAACTCTGTCCACCGATCTAACAACAAAAACGCCTATGTGCCCTACGATTCAATCAGACAGGCATGTGACCTACCTTATATGAGTAAGATATAGTCAATCCCAGACAAATATTTGGGTGTGATAAATCTGTACTCGTGGTGGATCCCATACAATTTGACAAAACGACGCGCTTCACTTGGTGTATTACTAGATTCGACGAAAGTGCGTAAAATTTAGTTATAAATCTATATTCAGCTATGAATCTAGAGAGATTTATAGCTATCAGCGTATAGGTCCTTCAGGATGAACCGAACGAATGAAAGTAGCGCGGGTGGAAATTGCATTTAAGCGGAAAATCGTTTCTTTTTTTTAAATACCGAATGAATGGTACACGACCATTTGTTTGCAGGAAAACATTAACGAACTCAATAAAAATAACCGTATCATCTTGCACCACGACAATGCTAATTCCCACACGGCCAGACAGTCTAACTTAGTTTTGAGGGTGAAAAGCGGAGATGTTATAAGCATAGCATACAGTCTCGACATGGCCTGTGATTTTTCCTAAACCTGTGAGTTTCTTCTATTCCCAAAAATTAACTTAAAATTACACGGTCAACAATCTTATTTACTGGAAGTGGCTTTTTTGCTTCACAAAATGTCAAAAGAAGAAACCTAATGTTCTAAATTATAAAGAGTACAATAAAACAAAGATAATGTTTGGCAAATGACATAACATCGCGATTTATTTTCATTATTCATACATAATAGATATCAACGACTCTTCAATTTTTACCTAACTCCATCAATGTTTTAAAATAAATTATATTTTCTTTAAACTAATTACGTCGCACTCGATAACCTATTTAGTGTAAAAAAATTGTTATATGATATTTAAGCAGCCTTAAATCTTTGATCTGTTCATTGATAAAGGTGCATTGAACACCGGGCACAGATGTATATTTGTATTGATATTGTATCGCCTAGTTTTCTATGTTGGTGCGCGAGTGCGTCAAGTCAAGGTAAGTGTGTCAACGGCCTGGGCTGACCTACTAGTCCCCACCCTGCGTTCTGCACTCGCGAAAGTTCAACGAACCTATAGCAGATATCTTACACGACTGTTACATTACCGGAAGGCTGCTGCAATCGACGTACTTGCAAGCGCCAATGCCATTTGATCTAGCTATTAAGCTTTCAGATTGCTTAGCATACTAGGCAACTACCATCGACTGTGAAGTATTATATACATTGCATTTTGAATTGAATTAAGGTACGAAATGATATTAGATGGCATGCACTTTTAAAAATAAATAAAAGTACGAAACAATACATTTCTATGAATGCAAATAACCAAATTTCATAATTTCATGTCGGGATTGGCTAAAAATGTTTAATTAAGGTAAATAAATAGTGCAAATTATCATATATATATTGAAGTAGGTTATAGAAATACTTCTATATATAAGAAGTCAACACGTATTTCTTTAAACCAGCACTCTTTACTCTTTAAATGTATGAGTCAAGCAAAAGTGAAGGAAAAGGTGCTAAAGGCTTGAAAATATGTTAATTTAGATTATTATGTCAGAGCAAGCATTTCGTGAATCATGTCGTCTTTTCCGACCGCAACCCCCCTCCCCCTGTCCCCGCAACGTATGCACGTATACTTGCACCGTTATTACTTTCTACGAACAAACGCATTGGGTTTTTTGAAATAACAACAGCGGTTTTGAATTCCATGATTTAATTGTCCGGGTGTAGTTTTAATAACTCACATTAGAATAATTCTAAAATTCTAAATTGAATAACCTGCCTGAATCGTTTGTTTGCATGCAATGAAGTTAAGGAATTGACAAGATCCTTAATCATACATATTTTAGATTTGAACAGCCATTAATAACTCGATTAAAATATCATACACTAAAAACCCATTAATAGAATGTCAACATGGATACGGAAAAATTCTGGAACATTCCAAAATTGAACTTTTACGAACGCATATAACAGAAAATGAAAGGCTGCGGTCAACGACCCGATGCAAACCAAAATCTGGTTGTGCTCATAATGAGCACCCGATTACTTAACATTAAAGTTTTCAGAATTAATTTATAAATTTAATAGCTTATTAAAACTATGGCAAGTGATTTTTCACTTTTGTGGCAAAGCATTTGTTATTTTAATGTATATTGTCGGTTTGTATTTCATAAATTCTACACTCTCGTTTACATAAAACTCTTGATATTTGAAAAGTAAATTTCAAACAATGAAATGGCTGTGTATTTATGTATTAGTCTATGGTAAAACGCTTTTAGCTAACAACAAAAAATCTAACAAAGAGTGACATTAAAGCAGCAACCGTTTTCAATAAAACAATTTAGGCTAAAACTTGATAAAAAAGTTACAAACGCACTTAATAATTTGCGTTTTACAGTTTCTAATTAAATTGTCAATTACTTTCACCGTGTCGTTGCTCTCTGGCTAGCGTACTAGAAAAATATACTTACTATAATGTTCTTGATTTTATTGCAGTTCCGTTTTGAAATTCAACCCAATTAAAACGATATCAGATGAAATGGATTTTGAATTAGAACGTATTATATCAGTCAAACTTTAAACGCTTATTTTGCGTACAGGCTGCTTGGTAATTCTTCTTGCTATCTTATAGTGTATACTCTAGATCTATACTAAACCATCTACCCTTTCCAGACTCCAGTCCTACATTTACGACATACTCATCTACGAATATCTCTGTTAATGTAAATATAATCGACTTTTATTTATAAATATATGTGTTTTAATTCTTATATAAAGGGTGGTTTGATGTAATGATGTGAGAGCAGCGTCCACTAACGGCGCAAAGGCCGATGAACGCTTGTGGCCTTATTCCGTAGTGCAGGCGTGAAATGCGACGTACTTTCATTGTCGCCAAGATATGCAATGAATCTTTCAACGTATGTTAACATACAATTGTTTATTGATTCCAATTAGTATAGTATAACCCATGTGTTAATGTTTATTAGGCTATTATCAAGTTGTCTAATCTACTCAGAACTTTGGGTTGTTCAAGAGTAAAAAACATAGGAATTATAATGCAAGTTATCACCGTTTTTTTAAATTTAATATATTGCAAATGGATTTTATGATAAAATCTGGAAACAGAATTATTTAAAATAAAGAGATTGTTATTTATAATTTTCAATATAGGTACAATAAAAATACGACTTTCATTCAATTGTATTTACTCACATTAATCTATAGATATTATTGATTTATTTGTTGAGCAGTTAAATCATTAAAAAATTTTATTACTTTGGTTTCATATATTGGCAAAATATTTTTTTTTCGTGTTGTCTTTTCGAAGTTACTAAATATGTTCCAAACCATATTCTACGTCGTAGAGGCTACAGTGTTACGGTTGCTACGGTGCCATTGACCTCTTCATCGTGTCAAGTGCACTCTGTGTTTACTATTACTGCATTAATTGATAAGTCTTATAGTTTTTTAAACAGAGGATTGAATTACACATAGATGCATAACAAAAAAAAGTAAAACTTAAAAGTTTGTTACGAGTTGCCTTATCCGTCCCGAGTAATCTCAACCAGCCGACCATCGTAATAAAAAATAGTATACGCAAGTGTAAAGCGTAAGAATTGCGAAACTACTACAACAATGTTTATTTTATATTTAAAAAAATGAACTTTAATAATTGTATTATAATTGTTCCAAATTTACACAATACGACAAATAAAAATGAAGGTAGAATCTTATTTATTGCCAAAACAATCTTTACATAAATATTGGTCCTTTATTTAATAACTTACAACATAAGACTAAGTAGGTATACTAAATGTTCCATTGGAATAATCATTGCGATGTTTTCGTAATGAAGAAAAAAGTGCATTTCTCTAGGCCAGTCTGTGAGTGAAAACACATAGGCGCGCGGACGTCATTCCACTTTTCCGAGTTGTCAGCGGTTTGCGACACCGCATTATCTTGAGCTCCCTCGCGCCAATCCGTGACTCTAGGCCTATGACGACAAATGACGTTGAAAAATGAGGGGGGTTCTAGCAATAATGGTTAGCCGCATCCACAGCAGTGAGTGTCGATGCATTTTCGCCACATTGAACACTAGGTAAGTGTGTCAATGCACTCTAATCCCCTCCCCCGGGCAATTACTTATTACAAGTTCTGTCTAGTTTCTGGATATCTGGCACACCCATACTAGAAGAGAGATTTCGAAGCGATAGTTTTTTGTTTAGCCTTTGAAAGATGCCATGAAATAAATAGTCCAAATAGTCACACAGGCAATTTCGTTTTAAATTAATTAAAACCAATATACAATTTTGTTTGTAAATGTTGCACTTCGGAATATAGATATCTTTAACCTGATTCATATAAGATGGCCGAATTATTTAACTGTAAAGGATTTTAAATTTTTAAATTTTTACGCAGATTACTGAACTTGTGAGATAAATAAAAGTAAGAACTGTCAGTGTAGGCAACGGCAACGTAATTGAAGATTGCAATTGGGGTCGATGCCCTGTCTCGTAGCGTGCGATACGGTGTCGATTACGACTGAAAAACTTTCTTACGCCTCTTAATAAGATAATACAATGTTCTACATTAATTATAAGACGGAAGTATATCACTTTGAATGCTTATATACGTCATTTGTTGACAGATATTTAGTAGTTTGATCGCGAATTGACTGTTGACTATTGCCTGACTTATTTCATGATTTTAAGAGATTTAATGATGAAAATTAAAATTTATAACGGCAGTTTTAGTTATTTCACTTAAATTTACTATTAAAATACATCCAATGACTTGAACAAATAATCTAAATCAAGAAAATATTAATTTTTAAATATAAAGACCACTCTATTAATATGTCGCGGGCGTTCTCACAGAACAGCATCTCTCTGATGTAGTAGCTATGATTTGCTTTGCCCGCTGGTAGAGCAGGTGGAATGGGCAGATTGAGCAATGAGCATCAACAAGCTGATGCGCTATGCGAGTTTCCTATCCGTATCTAGGCGAGTGACAGTGGCTTGCGAAAGTGCACATAATTGGATCGGTGCTTTAGAAAGGGGGTTATGAGTTTGTAAGTGCAACGAACCCACTGCATTTTCTCGGGAAGATGCAGTTCACAGAGTGGAAAGCGCATGGTTCCTGGAAACATTGCGTATCGACTATTCGTTACGGCTCTCACGACCGCTTGATAAGGCGAAAAGTGAAAATATAGTAAGCTAAGTGGTAAATTATGATAATCATAGCCTAATACGTAAAGATTTCTGTAGTGTTGTTTAGGGCGCTCATAATTTGTTTATTACGCATCCCGTAGGGGGTGAATGGTTCATTTCCTAGTATCCCTACATGTTTGTACATGTAATGTAATTTATTTGTCGATTTGATCCGCGTCCTATTTATAACTTTGTCTTTTATTTAACCCAGTATAATATTTCACAAACATCAAATTCGACCAATACTTTATATTAATAATTATAATATTTGAATTAACACATTTAGTGTAACATTTAAGCTCATCCAAAACATATTTTATTAGGTAAAAGTATTTTTTATTAGTGAGTGTTTTTATGTATGCAATTTACAACATATTATAGCTATATATCATATAAAATAATATATATTTTCTACTTTAAAGAAACCATTATAAGTTGATTACTAAAATATCAAATGTTACACAAAAAAACATTCACCTGGTGTAAGAGAATCAATCTGTGGATCAAAAAACGCTATTATGCACAGAAACAACTGTTATATAACGGGCCAAAGGGTTATGGGGCCATATGCTCCGGATATAGGTTAAGCAATCAAAGGGTTTAGTAAAAAATCTAACAATACTCTCGAAATAGTTAAAAAACTGACGACATTTGCAACTTGTGACAGACAAATGAGTAAGCACAGTTCAAGCGCACGCGGTTGCAGCTATTAAAAAAAAGGATATAAGTTGGCCAGATTTTGGTACACTTTTGGTATGAAAATGACTTATAACAACTTGTATAGTATACACAGTTTTCTGTTTACGGTACTTGAAGTGTCGGCTCGAGTGCAAGCCACATAAACTAAAGCAATTTCGATTTCTTTTTTTTTTGTTTTTATATTACGTATTTAGGTAAAATATGTTAGATGATTGGTAATGTTTTAAAATTATATTGATATCTATTCTACATAAATATTGGTAAACAACGGTATTAATATTTTATACGGTAATATTTTATACAAGAATAGAAATTATAATGGTTCAAAATAAAACTTTCGAATCAAATTTCAGCTTTCATATCTAGTACATTTGTTTGAGAGTTAAACCAATATGTAATAATTAACAATAGCGCAACAACCTAAAACTTTATTTGACAGATTTGTGGTATATATTTTTTGTATTGCCCATAGTTTACTAGTCCATGTATTTTTTTTTTGTTCTCCTCTATTGAGAAGAATAGAAAACACATACATTACTAATATCGTCTCTTATTAACGCGAGTATCACATATTTGAATAAAATACTAACAATTTTGTTCATCAATACAGTATTTTATAAAGCTTAACTAAACCTAGCCATTAGGATAACAGCTCCCACTTTTCTTTATGTTGTAAAAACCATTCCATTTATGAAAACAAAACATTTTCTTTAATCTTTGCCATGCTGTGTGTTTTACAAAACCTCACATTCGTTACGGACGAAAGATGTCATCTCATTGTTTTTGATGTCCTGGCATTCTGAGAAATGTATTGATCACAATGGATCCCGGTTTACACTAGAAACTGTTACTTTGTAACAGCAAAAGTGCATTTTAAGAACTGTGACGTCACAAAAGCGTCTCATTTCCCGTTACTCTCACAAAGGGTGTGTAAACAAAGAGCGTTTGACCACATAGTAGCTGCCCACTGCACTATTCAAAGGTTCGTAAATCAATCAATTTGTTTTTGTCACATTTCTGTTTTGAGCGTAATGAATTTTCATAAAGATTTATAAAGTATCTTGAAATGCAAATGAGACGTTGGTAAGGAATATTTTAGGCTTATCAAATAGCTGCATATAATGTTATTTTTATTTTAAACGTTTTAGATCAATAAAATCTAAAGCAATCTTGAAAGGTCTTGTTATTCTTGATTAAAAATGAGAGAAAAGACTGCTCATGGCGAATAACGATTATTACTGAATTTTTAAACATTGATTTACATACGAATAGCGTAAAGTTTATTGCAAGTATATATAATACATTTATAAAATATATTAGACTATTACAAATAAAAGTTTAGCTTTACAATTTTTTCACGACCCAGTTGGCACAATGGTCACAATGCCGTATTGCTAAACGCCCTTCGGCAGTCCGAGTTCGATCCCCGGTACAGTCAATATTTGTGCAAAGGGCATAAATTTTTAGCTTGATACTTCTGATATAAATCATATAAATATGTATGTATGTTTGACTGTTATATTAATGCACTTAATACACGCTATAACTAGCTTACGTTGGTATAAGAGACCGCGTTTGATAATTTATGTGATTTTAAACTATTATTATTGTACTAAACCTTCGTAAACCAAATCACTTTCGTATTATGAATATTCCGCTTGAAAACTGTACCTAAGAATGTCGTGATCAACAAAAGCATCCATGTATATAAAAAGTGAACGCATAGCAGTCCCTAGGCCAAAAAAAGGTCCCGTTAGATTTCCGTTCCGACATCCCGCTGAGTAACGATCTAAAGGGACAGGGATAAACGCCCAAAGTACAGTTGTTATAATAACTCCGATTAGAAAAAGTTTAAAATTTACAGCATTGTTTTTTTCTTGAATACATTCTATATGATAATGCCAGTATAGTGTATAAAAATGTCCTTATAAGATAAAAATGGATACCTATATATCCTAGATACAATTTGAGAGGATGAATAGCTAGAAACAGAAAGTTACTAATTAGGAACAAATGGGCAACATTAGTAATGTAATGTAGCATAAAGAACATACAAGTATTCTTTATATACTTCAACAAATTAACCTTTATATTTATAAAAACCCTAGACTATACACTATGATAGGGTTTTGAGGATTCCGTTGTTCCAGTATCACACTTAAAGAATATTTATCTAACTTCCAGTAGCCCTAAGTTAAAACATTTTAGTTACTTTTACAGGTACTAACGACTAAAAACATAATTACAAACATTTTTTATACATACAAATCACAAATTTATTTTTTCATAAATGTTGACCATAACTAGAATCGAACCGGGATGGTTTGGGTCAGGATGGAACTACTGCGCAAACTGGGTCACAAATGAAATATCAATGAAATAAATTTGATTAAAAAATGTCGAGAGAAGTTTATTAATTTGACTTTGTGTACCTACTCGCGTATCCAAAGACAATATCAATTCTATTGAGTTATGAGAAACTCTTTAAATAAATACTCGTTTGGTAACTTCCCTGTTTTACTTCCCTAAATGGAGTTACATAAAATGAACATACTAAATAGTCGCTTTTGTAATTAATTTTTGTAAAATTTATGTACGAGGGAAATAAACTCTGGGTTCTATCTGGGCGAAAAGATCCGTTGGAGTCATAGGGCTTGTATAACAATAATAATTATTTATATAGACGTTATTATTATAATGTTTAATAAAATATAATAATGAAACTAGGAAGATTTCCCATGTCCTAAACATATCCGTCCTGTGGTGGAATAAAAAGCGTGTGAGTATATTGTGCGGGATAATTTTCGTGTGAGTTTTTTTTGTTCGTAACATGACACTGTTACATTTGTTACATTATTAAAGTAACAAATGTACTGAAAGTATATAGTATGAGCTTTCATATTTCATGTCACTATCTTAAATTTTTTTTAATTTCAGGTACATACATTTGCATAAGTAGCAAACTATTTATAGTTCCATTGACATAATTTGTAGTGTTTTTTAATCCGATTTTTTCCGATTAAAACGATTGTTAAGTATGTGCAAATACAATTTTTAAATATTGGTTTTTCAAAAATGGCGGATTTATATAAGCATTCCGTTCCGTCACCCTAAAAGAAGCACATATGTAATGATTGAAACAATTGAAAGTTGTTGTTTCATTTTCTGTATAAGCAAGGAGATTGCCCTGACACATCTTTATATTGTATGTGATGTAACATTGTCTAATTTATAACATATTATGAATGCGTTTTAAAGTTTGTATTGTATCATTACTTTCTAAGTGTGTACAATATTTAAAAATGAAAGAGAAAATTTATAATAATATTGACCAGCATTCACAAATGATGACCTTTTCAAACTTTGTTACGTTAAGGGCAAATATTTAAGGTCTCTTACGTAACCTTCCAGCAGGGTAGAGCATCTTTACATTTGACTTAATCGTTGTACAAAATCGTTTTATTAAATTTAGGGGTGTAAGCGTTATATGCTTAACACCTGGAATCAAGTTTAGGAAATCGAACATAATACGCCCTTCAACCTGACATGAATTAAAGACTCAATTATTTAGTTCAGACTTTAAAAAGTAAATTAATAGATAGAAGTGGCGCGCATTAGTGTTGCTGCAGTACTGCCATTGCTAGTAGGAAAGTTGCTTCTAAAGTGTCACATTGAACCATGGTGAACCTGCGGCGTCTTCCGCAGCGCCTGGCCTACTCGCCAAATTGTCATTCTATCAATCACTATCTTTAAGATCTTGGACTTTACTGTTGTTTTGTCAACTTAAACCACTTTGTCAGATGTTTTGACAATTGACGACGTAATGGTGCTATTCCGTTACTCGTTTAGTTTTTTTATACTATATTTATATATAAAGTTACATTTATATGTAACTTTTTAAATTTAATTTGAAATAAGGTAATTTTACAATACTCTGTAATCCATATCTATTCTTCAGTACATAATATACATAATGTATATATTTAGAAAAATAAAATTAGATTTTATGTTTTTTTACTGTCAGTAGTCATGTCATATAAGGTTGTTGATCGCTCAGTTAAAAAAGAAGTAAAGCGGGAAAGTGCAAAAAAATCGATAACACAAATATTATACATTAACAAACGTATTAAAAAATAAGCTGAAATGATATACAAATATTTAAACAATAAACAATTATTAAGATCAAGTTCAGCTATAAACTCTCGAGCTGTTTAAATTTGTTCAAAGACCATGACGAGCACTTCGCTAGGGGTCAATGACAACGTAGTCTATCAAATTTAGATAACTTTTTGCATTCTCTTCCGGGAAATTAAAAAACACAATAAAGCCTTCATATTCCTTTTAGCCGCCATTATTAAATTATTTGAAGGAGTTTGATATATCCGGTGCTTAGTATTGTCTGTTCGCCTTTATTATATCTTCTAAATCAATATTTTGACGTGTATGAAAGGAATAAAGGATTCTGCAAAATCTAAAATTACTTGATTACTAAGAATACTTATATGAATATGATATTACTAAACGGGTGCATTTTTTAAAACAAGTTTTCAATTTTTTTTTAGAATTAATTTTTTCTTACTAATTCAACTTTATCTGCGGTATTTTGTTGAGATATTTTTAGGATATTCTAAATACAAAAGAAAAATTTCAAAGGATTTTAAAAAGTATGAAATTCCACGCTTTTTATGTACATTTACTTATAAGAACTCGAGTGTAGCCTTAAATTCAGAATATTTTATATATTTTTTATAAAAACACATACTCGTACACAATTTCATAGATTTTAAGATACGTCAATACTGGTATAAATTATCATTGCAAAATGTGTGACGGAGAGAGGAATACTCGGCAACCAACGAAACGAAAATTTGTGAGGTGAACGACCGAGAGTGGCCGCAACCAACAAGTTGATTCACTTTTCATCAACACATTTTGCGATAGGCTTATTTATTAAGAAATCGTAATTTTACAAAGAAAGTGACGCGTCAGTTTGGACTTGTTTTTAGGAAATTGAAAACTAATTCATTCCACATGAATATGTATTATTACTTCAAGCAATATGATGTGGATTTTATAGTTTATAATCTTTATTATGCGTATGTTTAGTATAAATATATTATCTTGCATTAGTTTCAATATATAATATATAAAAGGAATAACAACAGAGGATTGCGATTCAGTATCGAAATTATCAGTTACAAAATTTTGTAATATTTGATTGCTTAACGATACTCAATATTAACTGTTCCGATTTATTTCTTTGTTTAGAATAAATATTTTTTTTATTCATTTATCTTATCTATTGTACGGCTAATTTTAATTGATACGATTGTACTTTTTAAAATGTTATGAAAATGGAAAATTAGGTTATCTCATATATTTATAAATAATATTATTTAGGTATTTTGTTCAGGGCTCCTAGGATATATAATTTATTTAATCTCTCACTGTGTTTATTGTATTTACGCTCTGCAGGTGCAAGGTTAAACCCCCCAGTGTTTCTTTTTGGTGCCTGACAAATGTATCTGTTTGTTTTATAAATGTTTTAAATGGTAATAAAGGAAAAAATATGATCTGACAGAATCGACTGTTTTCTTGCAAAACTTGTTTCCATAATTTTCATCGATTGTTCAAGAATTTATCCCCTTTTTGAATTTAAATAAGACGTATTGTCCCCGTGAATAACAACTTTATTGAAACATATTTCATATCAACGCTAGTAACATTTTCAAGGAACGATAATCGTACAAAAAAGTTATCTCCATGCGAAAGTTCATTAAACTTCAAATCGCCAGTATAATGTTGCTAACTTTGATAAGTTACCACAATATATTTGATGTTGTCTTTATAGTATTATTTTTAGTATTGGCTCTAGTATGGATTTTGATATCCTGAGAAGTATATGGGGTTATAACATCCAGAGTATACAGATTATCATTTGTGATTTATTTATTTAACTCTACGGCAAAACAAAATATAGACAAAAAACGTTATGAAACATTACCCATTACAAAAAAAATAACATATAACATATGTATATATATATCTAATTCATTTGTTTTCCATTCTAAACAAATTATTTTTACCCAATTTTCTGCCTAAATAAGACACTTTTTAGTGAAGAACTGAGATATTTTCGTAAGTTTCTCACGTTGTGGTTGGATTTTATAATAATATTTTTATATGCTGATCGGGTTATGTTTGCGAACGTTTCCTTACGCTGTCGATTTGGGAATGAGTTATCAGTGATGGTGTCATATGTCAGTTGATTTTGAAAATAGAAAAGGAAATCAACAAGAGTGAGCGTTTTTTTGTGACCTGACGTCATAATGATGAAGAAGTTGAATACATAAAAGTTTTAAATGATTTCATACATGAATGAATTTTTGCACTGATTATTAATTATTATCTACTCTTGAAATATTATCTTTTTTTAAATCAACATAATTTAAAAAAAACATCTAAAAGCAATCCCAGCCGGATATCAAAAGTACTTTGATCCATTTCTTAAAGTCTTAAGAATTAAAATATGAAAGTACAGTAACATCTATGTCACTAAATATTTTATATTTGATTAAGATTTTGCTTTATTTTTGTAATAATATTCTGTAAAATAAAAAATAAAACTTAGACGTGTTAAAAAATATGAACACGCGTTGAATTCTTTTGTATCACATTGAGTTTAATAATTTGATAACTTGTATACATTCCTCGTTAATGATTTGTGAAATGTTTCTGATTTTTAAATATTCTGATAGAACTATACTAGAAGAATATAAAAAAAATTAAATCTGAATTATCATCGCTAGAGAACTTTTCTCTATTGTTAGGTTATTTTTAATTACCAATCTTAAGTCTATTAAGAATCTAATGTACTTAGAATTCTATAAGAATATTCATATATCTAATTTGTACAATACAATTGTTATTTGTAAAATAAAATTTAAATTATCTTAATATTATATTGATAGACGAATTTGGTTTTGTTTTGTAGTCCGATAAATTTATTGCTTATACTTAAAAAATATATTAATATAATTTTTATGTTAAAAACAAATAATAATATTTTTTTTTGGTTTTTGTATTATATAAACTATAGACTGTAGAACTTATTTATTAAATTAAATAAGTATTTATGTGTTGTGTTTGCACTTAATTCTTGTGATTGACAAATATTGATCGACTTCAAAAAATCTTATATTCAATTAATAAAAAACGCATTTCTTTATCCATATTATATTACATATACCCATTTGTATTAAAACGTGTATATAGTATATATATATAATAGTGAAATATTTCAGCACCTATTACAAGGTTTGAGAGTAGGATGGGTCACGTAATGTTTCCGCATTGCGCAGGACAACGCACGTCGCACGCTATGCAGTTATTCTATGGTATAGATTATGTACTACCAGTTTAAATTCAAAAATTCATTTCTATACACCATAAAGGTGTATACCAGAGAAAATATTATATATATATGTGTATACGTTTCTGTTTCGACGCCTTTTTATTATCTTATAAAATATTGATCTTATATACACAATCGAAGTATAACACTGTTAATAAGAGTATTCGGGTTGGCTAGAAAATATTGCCCATCTGTAGCACGTAGTGTTTAGTTTAACGTTTTTTGTATGTTGTTGTGAGTGATAAGTAATTCAATAATTAAATATGTATAGTTATATAAGTCACGCTTGTTTCCCATTGGGGTAGGCAGAAACCATAGACCTCCACTTGTTACAATCCTTGCATACCTCTCTCGCTTCTCCTACACATAAATTCATCATACATTTTCGTAGTTTATGTATGTTTTTGACCTGACTTTTACATAAACAGAGTTGCAATGTATTCCATACATTAAAATCACAAAAAAAGATAAAATACATATTTTAAGTTTCTAAACAGGAGGATTAACTCAGAGTACCTCTGAGTTAATACTTTATAAAGACTTTTATAGATCAATCAATATATATTACGGGTTTGCTGATCTGATTATACATTATGTTTGTAAAACAATTTTCCTGTGGGTACCATTCACAATGCAACTGTCGCTCGGCATAGCGGTTCGCAAGGTTCAGGTTCACTCGCGTTCAATGCCATAGTTTTGTAACCCTTGTGTAACTCGCTCTCATCGGCCCTTCTCACATCTCACTTGTACTCGATAAATGACTTCAAAGTATGTAAAAATGAAGGTATTCACAGTGCGAAGGCAGAGTGGTAACTCGATGAAAGTTATCTACCTAATCGGAAGAGCTCTTTGAGCTCAAATGAAAGTTAAAATATTACTTTTCATATAGAAACAAAACAATTGTAAAGTCAAAAAAGTTATTGGTGGCTGTTCGGAAGAACTGGATAACTCTCCGCTCCTTTTGACTCGACATATATATTTACATATGACAAAGTATATTTACTCACCTCTTACTTATAACATTTATGAAACGTACGTACTGAAACAGGTATAGCTTCTTTTTTGCTTTTTTAAACAAATCTTCTTGTACTAACATCATAATGGTTTCATACGTAATATCCGACGATTCCGGTGAGTTCTTACATTCTAAATTTATTTCAAAACTTTTAAAGTACAGTGAACTTATGCAAATAACCATAGGTGTCGAAATGCATAGAGTAGAGAAATGTAGCAAGTGATTTAATTGAGCGATCGCGTAGGCCGCGGTTCCGCGTCTAGCGGTCAATGGCCTCTGCCTTTCGAGTATCGAACCGCATTACGTCAGCGAGCCTAGCTTATACTGTGAAGTTAAAAGCTTTTCTTACTAAAGATGACAACTATAGTTGCCTTTATGTTTACTTTTGTAACAGGCACTTACTAAGTGGATAGTGGACATAATAGTACATAATCTAGTAATAATAGACGTTTTTTGTTATGACGTTGAAAATTTAGTGCTGGAGATTTCAAAAGGAAATTATTTTTTATGTTCTTTCTAATTTAAGGGTTCAAGTAATAGGAATATAAATAATGCACTATTTATTGCGACCTTCATCAATTCCTAAGTCCTTACTATATATATATACATTATCTTTCCCTTTCATTCACATAGCCGTGATACAAATAATTGTATTGATTTAGATCGTATTTCTAATCTCTTACAAAACATACCTAACAATAGAAATAACGAGGTATGTTTATTATTTCTTCACTTTTTATTAGAAAGAGAGAAAACGATTTAAAAATTTGTCAAGATTCCGTGAAGTATCAATATGGTTACATTCACTCGATAAAGTAAACATCATCGACATGAAAAAGGCAGTCATTGACCCCCAGTCCGCTAGCAAGGCCATGCGCTTACACAACTCCAAAATGTACCTATTTGATTTTACAAGAAAAGTGTATTCTATGAATCTCCATATTTGAAACGGTATAGTCTATGGGGTCACTGTTCTTCATTCTTTGTGGCTGAAAAGGCCTTTGTTTTGAACAAATGTAATAGTAAGCGGTGTTCTAAATGCAGTGAACTCGCGATCGGTCATATTATAAGGCAGTGGAGGCAGCGCTGGCAGCCGACAAAAGTACTTTCGGGCGAGTAACGGGACTTAGCGGAGAAATGCTCTACGAAATCGAAACAGGCGTTACCGTTAGTTGGCCCTCTACTCCCTAAGCCTTACCCTATGTAATGGGATAATCTATTTACAAATTATATTTATGGTAACAGTTATTTTCTTATGAGAACCGGTAGGTTCTAATTGGAAAACAGATATATTAAGGCGAAATGCTACTAAAAGTTTGAAGTATTATTTTTTGTTTTGTAGTCCGATATTTGACTTTCAATAAAATTGTAAGCTAAATTACAGAGAGATTAATTGAAGGAATAATAAAATAAAAATCAGACACAAATACACTATATACTATCTTTATATATTATAATGATGAAATTTCACTTAAATAAAAACTTGTTGATTTCACATTTATCACTGTTTATTAAAAAATATTAACGGGTGGAATACCAAAACATAATTAAATAAGTTACTGTCTCATTGGTTTTCCAAACTAGTCTAGTAACAATTAATGAATAAATCTCGCAATACCTACTTTGTTATTATTATTTCATTACATAATGTGTGATTCACAATATATCATTTATAATTTTATTTAAATTTAGTTTATTTTATTGTAGTTAACGTTAAAGTTAAGGTTTCTTCTGAAACATTTTCTATAAAAATATTTTCAATTATTATCATACCATCTAGCGGTACTAGAATGAACTACGACTTTACCATGATATTAGTTGTCGTAGGATTTTTTATATGTAAAGTTCCACAGATGTCACTATATTATGTATGCAGTAGTGCTATAAATCCATATGAATTTCAAACTACTTTTTACGCTTATTTTTGGATTATAAAAACAAATTAAAAAATATATGAAAATTAACTTTTACTCGAAATAATGAATCTGCCTGTGTAACGGTTTCTTTTTCTTGCCGTATCTTCTACTTTTCTACTTCCTGTGTAAAAGAAAATAAATTATAATGCTTTCTCCTCAACTTTTGAAGTCGTTAATAAATTGTTAATAGGTAAGTCGTTATATTGATCGGAAGTAACCAGAATACATGTTTAAAAACAAGACAGAAATATTTTTTTTACAAATTTGTATTTAAATCATAAGTATGCTATCTTAATTCTTTTGTCGATAAATTCGTTGTTCTTTTTTTATTTACTTCTCGTGCTCCTCTCAAATATTATATTAAATCTGCACGTACATTTAACAAATCGGATTTAAGTATAAATAACGTTTTCAACATTGTGTTATACAATATAAGACAAATTAATTAGGACAGTAATCAGTAATTAACATAATAGTAAATATCATCCAAAGACAAATAATATTATATTGAACTAATACTGTGTCTGTGTTTTGCTTTAACTATATTATTTTACTATTTCTCTAAATAATAAAATTACAGGTATTTATAATTACTGCAGCCTTCACTCAACATTGATGTGAGGAATATAAACTGTTAATACAGAGACCAAAGTTCATGATTGTTATAATGCTGGTGAGTTGTTATTTTTGTTAAGTGTAAATATGCTGAATTTGTTATTAGTTCATACAAATTAAGACAGAGATATTGTCATTTGCCTGTTCAAATATAGAAAAATTGCTAGTTGTAATGGTGTAAATAGTTATTATAAAATTAATCCGTAAGATATATGAAATTTTAAAACTTATTGTGAATTTCAACCTACAAGTTATTTTTGTTCTTCTACTTGAATTGAATACATGACAAAGATTCAAGAAAGATAATCAGTTCTACCAAGACTAGGCTACTAGATATGGACTTTTCAGTTCTCAATCATTACAGTAATATAACTAATCGCTTATAGTAAAATGTGAATCATCATAACATAATCATATAGATCTTATAGATTTATATAATTTTACTGAAAGCATTTTAGCTTTTGTTTTGCATTTTGTTTTTTGAGTGTGCATAGCAATTAACATAACTTATTTTAAAGCAATAAAAATTGAATTTGTTATCAATGTTGTTCATCAATGAAAAATACTTCTATTTTTGTACATTGTTTCTTTTTTATATAAGAAAGGCAATAGTAAAAAATATGTGCCATACAAGACACCACTATGAATGTTATTATATAAGGGTACACTGACATAACAGCTATCGTTTTTTGTTATTTTTATGTTCTTTATTTAAAAAAGGATGAATTGATTGGTTGTGCGAGCCGCGTTCGACCCTCGACCCTGCGCACTGCATCCCTCCAAAAACCGACCAATCGTAAACTTTTCACGCGAAAGGGTCCGCACCCTTCTAAATTTAGTAAAAAATTAACCAAGCGCTTTGTATTATTGATATTAATATTAATTATAAGTACTGGATTCTTTTTTTAAATATCAAAAACCCTGACAAACCCTCTTATCCGTTTGACAATGGGTCAAACTTATATACTTAATTTATAATATCGAACAAAGATAAACTATGGGATGTAAATAATTTATTTGCAAATGTGTAACAATTATTTTTAGGTTATGTAGATAGAATATATTTAAAAATGGGGGATTTATAAGTCCAGCCATCTGACGAGGTGTCTTAGTTTTTTTCACAGATCTATTTGAGCCAAAACAGCTCTTGACAGAATTTAGTCTGAGTGACGTTCAGGAATGTAGATCAGGATTTATTTTTTGTTATCTTAATGATTATTTAGGATCATAATTACTATAACCTAATAACTGTATTAAAAACGTTCATCTCGTTAACATAATTCATTTTTAAGGCAAGTAGGTTGCCATCCTTCTATGCGTGGGTTACACATGTCCTCGATTGTTGGGTTTCGACTACATCAGTAACTGGCCATGTTTGCTTTTTTCGTAAGTGTTAATTGCGCTCATAGAAAGAAAAATGTACATAAATTATATCTGCCTATTTTCTGTATACATAAAAATATATATAATAAAGAAATAAACTACACCTCTCGCTCAGTCTGTGTACCAGTTTTTAAAGTTATGAACTTAAGTGGTCTCTATATATACCTATATATATTTTTTTTTTATTAAATTGCTGCTCGACTTACTCCCCTGCCTTTTGGTCTAGGTTCGTTTTGGTCTATGTTAGTTAACAATATTCTATTATAGTACTATAATTTGTAATGCAGCTGCTTATATTCCTGCATTAATAACATATGATGCGCATCTCCTGAGCATCTCTGCAACCAGCCTCACCGGAAATATTCTTATAATACTCATGGGTGAGCTGCGTTGCCGATGCTCGCGAGACTCGCATCTTTCTTCTTATATGTGGTATCTATATTAATATGAGATGAGTTTGTATTTATTTTGTGCTAATCTCAAGTTTCCCATTGAAAAAACATATTTTTTGTTGGCTAGTCTATTAATAGTGGAACATTAACGTTTCACATCATTGGAAGGAAATGTTCAATATCAAAAGCTTTAAAAATAGTAAGACATACTCGTATATACATCTTTTTATGTTCAGTCTATATAGAGGAGAATCGAAATCATCTTTTATAAATACTAAATAATGGTAATGAATATCGTTCTGAGTTTTAGTTAGGCCTCCTGTTAATTCAAAAACAAACTGTAATTTGTATATTTCGTACACGTTTGTAGTTTTGTTTATCTTAAACGTAATTCGGCAACACTTAAGTGATATACGATAGAGTAGCTTTAGGGAAGCGACACAGTGCAATACGATATAAAATTATTATTTCTAAAACGATGTAATAAAACTTTTATAGAGCAATAAACCATATAAATTATATTCCAATCAATTTATTTTAATGAATTTTAATTATAGACATTCATAAATATATAAAAATAAACCAACACCTATGTTTTGTTACTAACAGATCACTCTTATCAAATCCCAAATAAATATTTATCCAGAAATATTTGACAAACAAATCAAAATTTAACATGTCACTCAGTTATGTCATATTTTAATTCGTGTATTGTGCTTATTATTCACAGAAGAGCGTGTGAGGGACTGAAGTGCATTGTCAAATAGGCAAAAAGTTGTCAGTTGGGTTAAACGCCCCCTCGTATGGGCTATTTGGGGTCTGCCGGAGTGTTTGTATGACGCATGCGCGAAAATCTTAATATTATACCTATTGAAAGTATTCTTTCTCTTCTATTTTATCGCTATAACATGAATTAAGGATTAGAAATAGCTTTTAAACTACATAGTTTATGTTTTTGTTGATCGATATTGTTTAATTGTTGTAGTTGAATATTTTCTCGTATTCGGCAATAAATACATACAATGTCACTGAACTATTGATCGACATTATTGTATAAATGCGGTTTTATTACAATGTTTTGTAACATACGAGCGAGTATCAGTTTCCCATAGCTCTATCACAGCAGGTTTCATAAAACACTCACTAAGATAAGATATATTTCATGCTTACATGCAGCTAATATACATTCACGCACTCACTCCTCTGGCACTACTATTCAAATTTGTCTTGGCTCCGAAAAGAGGCCAAAATACTTTAATACTTAAATATGAAAGCAAATAAACTGTACATTTTCAAGCGGTTGTTTCTACAACTAATAAGCTTCATGAAAAAATTGGGCACGTGAATGAAGACACAAAGAATAGAGTTCCCATCAATTTGGGCTTATCCCAAGAGTTATAGCGTTTTTTGGATCCATTGTGTATTTATGAATTTTTTGTGTGGTCAACGAGGGGTCACTTTTTTCCAATCTCCCTTGCCCTGATTGATTGACAGCCAACGGTCATTCGCAAATTAACGAATTTGCGATGAAAGCACGCGCTATTTTTTAAGCTGTTTTGTTTAATATTGAATAGTATTCGAAACTTGTGGATTTTCATGAATAAACTTTGACAATTTTTTTGCAGTTATAAATGGAAACAATCCATCTTCACAATTCATTATCTAAGGCAAGGTGTATTAATAGGCATTTTTTTGTATTAATACGAATATATTGATTTAAATATATATCTGATCTACATAGCTATTTGTATGGTCATCCTGCCCCATTTCTTCTTCACAAAATAATGTCATTTATCACTTAGAAACAGTTACTAGTGTTTAATGGTAGAGGTAGATTAATCGGTATTATGCTTTAGTATCTAAGTATGGAATGTTTATGAAGAGCAGTAATATTAAAACATATTGTGAAAAATTATATTTTATAAGTATTTTTGTTGGGATGATTGTAAGACACCTTTGACAGAGTTTTTGTATTTCCCGTTAGTAGGAAACATTAATATTACTCTAGACACAAATTTTACAACAGAAGTTTTTGCAGAAAAAGTACTTTTTTATATTCGTATATTCATATAATATACACCTAAAATATACGTGTCCTTGCACTGATTTGTTTCACGCTTTTATGAATACGTTGCGACACGCGCAAATAATTTTCATGCCCGTTTTTTTGCGAAGATTTTTTACGTAAAAATTTGTCCTCCCCTATTTCTACGGACCTTTGATCTCTGAGCTTATTAAACATAAATATTTCACGTAACATTATATCATCTGATCTGTTTTTTATCGTTTTTTGTTGCCACCGTCGAAGCACTCAATAACTATAATGAGGTTTTATTATAAAAAACATGATTTATTTCTAACATGTTATGTATGGATGTAAAGGAGTATTGCTATGATGCTCATAGGTTTCTTTAGTTGTAAAAAAACTTAGCTATAGTAAAAATATATCTAATATAGAGCCTCTTGTAAGATTTAAGAAAATACGCGTTTATGACACTCGCGATTTTCATTAGCGAAAGACGAAAATTAAACTAAAAGTGAAGTTTTAAAGTTGATTATATGTATTTCTTCATTGAATACTCTGCTATATTCTGTATTGATGTCGAAATCGACATACAGTTAAAAATAGAACTCCTAGTGTGTGGTAAATGTGATTTAAGGGCGGATCAGGTAATTAGGGTGACCATAATGTTAGTAAACAAGCTGAAGAGGTTGAGGTGAAATTTAAAATATTATGTTAAATAGTCGTAGTTTAAGAGAATTAACGTACCGTAAAATGACACACCAAAAAGAAAAAAAAGTTAGTCCATTAAAATCTATACTAGTATATCAAAATATATTGTACGTTAAGCTAGTGATCTGTATAAATTAAATGCCAATGATTTGTTTCAGATCACATAGAAAAAACAGCAGTTGCTTGAGAGGGTGAATCAACTACAATTGTTAGATATGCTGCACCATCATTAGCGTAGCGGTAAGTTTTTTTTATCTACAAGTTAGAATTTCACTTGGCCCATGGACGGACTATTCGTGCTGCTTCAGGTGTGCTCACACTAATATGGCAAACTAAGGTTAATAGACGGAATAACTGGTTGGATATTTGATACTAACATAAATCATGGTGCCCGTATGGATCATTGTGTCCACGAGCTGACCAGCAGATGTGCGAAGGGCCGGCTGTGAACGGCGCATGCGTCGCCAATACACAAATGGCGGCTGATATTGTATTTCAATTCCATGCTAAAAATTTACCTCGTAAAAGTAGTACTAAAATCCACAAAAGATGTATAAAGAATATGTAATTTATATTTAAATACTTTCTGGTAAAAGCTTTAATAATATTTTAATTATACTTCCAGATGGAACAGACGTTTATTTTTTACTGTTTATGTCATAATAGATTTTCAATTCTCGTTAAATCTATAACAGTAGAAATATCTTCACAACCACAATAAAAGATGAATACATTTCTGACTTACATTCAACAATAGGAAATATATTGCAGAATTTGACTTGTGCAGAGTTGTAAATCTTATTATCGGCGAAAAGTTTTTGTCCTTAACCTTACATACTTACCCAATTTATATGGCGAAACGAATAATAATTAAAGGCTATTTACTATAACAAATTAAAATCATCCCCCTCAAACGCGTCACCCCATTTCACGCAAAAATGCCACGCAGTATTCTGTAATTCGCCAAACGCGAAACGTCTCGTTGACCATGATCAATATATCATGAAATATAATTTTACTAATATAAGGTAGCTGAATCAGTAGTATTTTCTGGTGATTATGGTGTGTTGAGACGTTATTTCAAGTTGGAAGATGAAGGGTAAGCTTGTGATTAACATTTCTATATAATCCATGCGATATGCTTCTTATAGGCAGGCTCATTCGAATTGATTTAATAATGACGTCTTATTAGAGAATTCGTAGGTTTTATTGATGCTGTTTTAGTTAGTTATTATCAGGTGTTTTATATCCTAAATAATTTATGAAAGTGTTGGATGAAATGACGAGGAAAACGTAAGAAATTGTTTTGCATATAAATAAAATATAATACTAATTAGATTTTGTGAGGTTGATTTGTCAAATAAGATGTATTCTGTCGCAAAAAATAATTTATCTTCTTAATTACAAAACACAAATTAAAAAAGTAAATGTGTCATAAACATAAAATGTTTATGGTTTTAGAAATTTTCTTCTCATTCAAGAAATCACACTTCATGAGAAAATTTAATTGAGATTTAAAATAATATAATATGGTAGCTTATATTAAGCAATAAATAAAACAGGAGAAATGAACAATATTAATTCAATAAAAAAAGTTTTAATTTTAGGTAAAATAACAATTTTCTGTAATTTTAAACTTTTACGCACTAAATTGCGTCAATGCTGCCACGAAGTATGTAGTACATTTAGAAATGAGTTATATTATTTAAATATTGTAGAATAGTTTTCCTTTTATTGACTTCCGGATCTCTGATAGAAGAATATCCGACTATTGCTCTATCGACTCTATCTAGTAAAGTGCGAATAATAGTAAACATTAAATTACTACAAACTAAGACTTAATTATTCAAAATTGATTAATCTAATTTTGTTTTATTTACTTGCACGCACTGAAAAAAAGGCTGAGCTCAATAATATATTTTTCCGCGCGTGAATGTTACATTTTGAAAAATTAAATATGAGCCAATAATAAAATAATAGAAAGTTATTAAATTATACGAAATAATGCTTTATTATGACTATACTATTAATATTATAATATTAATAATCTGTGTAAAAATGTGTTTATTAGAACAATTCAAGTAGTCTGATTTATTACCATTAAGATGATATGACCAGAAATTGCAAATTTTTATGGTCACCTAATAATTATTCCAGAATGCAGCGTCTGTGCTGCTGCGGCGGCGGCGGCGGCTGCAGCTCAATCCTGGAGCACTCGGGACTTGGAGGCCTATAAGCCAATTGTCAATGGCACACACAATGGAGAGGATAGCACATTGTCCTATACAAAAATAGTATGTGAGTACAGAGTATAGTAACAATTCCGATTACAAACAAGTTTATCTTACGTTAGACATTTCAAATAGGTACACCTCTTGTGTGTACAAATTATCTGAATCCACATTTAACTAAAAATATCATATCAGGACTATTACTTTATTACTGAAGTCATACTAAAAATAATAATTTGGATAGTTTTAATTAAGTTGAGAGTACATCAGAATCGACACCATTATTGACGGATAATTTATTTTTGTTAAACAATAAATGTTGACATTGACCTGTCGTACATAATTTCTTTTTAGAGTATTTTTTATAAAAGAAGAAATCAAACAAATAAATGCTCGTTTTTCCAATTTGAGGTTCTTGAACAATGAATAAACATTAGTTATGTTAGCATTTTAGTCCACACAAGCACATTCTGAGTTATTTTAAAAGAAGCTGATATAATAAATAATTTGAAAATTATTCAGAACCCTGATCTATCTTTTCTCAGAATTTTTGAGGTATATATATTTTTTTGATCTTTATAGTCTTTAAGCTTCTATTTCCATATGCTATGGACACAATTTGTTTCCATTATATACTCTCACAGTATTAAATTAATAAACTTATTTATTTTCAAATATGAATCATCAATCTTATATTTTATTGAAATACCTACGAACATAGGTACCTCCCCCGGGCCCGCCCTTTCCGAAGGGCGATTGGAATGAGGGTGAACTCTTTGAACCAAGCGAAACAGCATTTATTGATCATTATAATGTTCGCATTTGAAAATAGATGGCAGTGTTATTAATTTATAAATAACCGCCATCTCTTAGCTAAAGAGCGAAACAGGTTTTTGTAAAACTAATCTATAATAGCTCGTATAAACGTTCATAAAGCTTGGTAGGGGATCTAGTACTTCCTCTCTACGAGAGATGTCACTTAAAAGTTAAATAAAAGAGTTATAATTTTCAAAATAATTAAGTCTTAAACCTGTGACTAAGTTCCTGTACAATAAGGTTAATTGCATTTGCGTATAGTCTTAATTAATATCACACATTGTTAGAAACATCAAACTTCGATACATTTTACAATATTTTATTAATTATAGTTACATTTTATAAACGCTATATTATTTTAGCAGGGTGAGAGAATTTGTTAAATGAGTGCAATATAAAATATAATAAAAGTATGTATGTTAAGCTATCATATATATGGCTAACATTAGCTCTACTAAACTCACGTGTAAGCAGCAAGCACCTAATGCTCATTACTCACGAGCGCATTGCAGTCTTTATTTTAAAATTCCCATGACAACCAAATAAAAGCGCCTTTAAATTAGTTGATGGGTATCAACAACAAAGTCATCGTGAAGTGGCGGGCGGAAGCTATAAAATATATCTTGAGATTGCTTCAACTTAAAAAAGGTTAAGGATCATAGATAGGGCTTTTTGTGAGGGGTTTTCCAAGAAGGTGGCGTCCCCCACGGTGCAACCGATTGCAACGTAAAGTGTTTCCAATTGCAACGGTTCCTGACGTTTCAGAAAACATATTTTTGATTTCAATGGAAATTTGAAAGTTTTATGCTTTGAAACCTGCTCGACCTGTTTATATTCCTCAAAGCTGCGCTATGCAGGTGCAAACATGTGTACACTTGTACTGCCCTAATTTTCATTCCATAAATTAACGTAAGACTATTGCACAATGTTTTCGTATGTGATTAATCGATGTTGGGCTCTCTTTCATGACAGTGCATACATTTTGTGATTGTAACAAGTTCGTTTTTAGTATATTATTGTATATTAATTCCCTGTAAATTAATATTTTACTGAGGAACTTACGCAGGTCGAAGCGTATGTCAAAATGCCCTATCGACAGGGGAAACAACATTAAAATCACATTTCAAATGCGTTTTAAAAACTAACTAGTTCATATACGGGGTAAATATCAGTGAAAGTGGACATGACAATCAGTCGAGTTTTATTATTTTCAAAACGTGTATTTCTTGTGAGAGCTCATTGTCACTGTGTAATCATTCATGGATTAGATTAGCGACAATGAGCTTGACGAACAAGTTTGTCAGAATTTGACAAGTCGGTGAAGGGGAACACCTTCTGGGGTAGAAGAAAATACTTCACCTAATTTTACCTTTCGCACGATGTATGAATTGATGCGCAAAGTAAATCAGTTAAAATATAGACGTTGACTTTTTTTCGTATTTGTTTATAATGGTAACTTTTGTTTCACATTAAATCACAACAGTATTTTTATTAGATCACAAGTATCGAAAATTACTTTTCAATCTTATCTCGACATTCAAATAATGTTAAGTGGGCTTTTTATTGTCATTTAATTGTATGTTTAAAATATCCATTGTTGGCTGATAATATTCCATTAGTTAAGTAATATGACCGGTTACCCAATCTCTGTTTAAATATTCGAACAATGCAGCAAAAAGCTTCAGCGTTTCGGTTATGGAATTTCGTGTTACGAAAGCTCGGAAGCTAACGTCGCGCCTACAAGTGACACATTTCGTTGGGGTAAAGCAGCCGGCGCCTTCGGGCAGTGTACTCGTTCCGTTAACTTCTCTGTTTAAAACTACTTGCCGTCTATATCCGGGAAGGGCCCTGCGCGGCAGAACTCACGTCGGTGCAGTGTTGCTGCGTACGCTCCGCCGCTAGCCGCACCGCGCGCGCGCTCATTCCATGCACTTAACGAAAACAGCTTGTTTATAAAATTGCCGAAATCTAATGAACTGTGAATATAGTGGCTAGAAATGGATTGTGATAGGAGGTGATATTTGTGGTGCATGCTGATTTTATTTCTGTTAACATGAGCGGAAGCACAGGCGGAAATGCAGTTCCGTCTTCAAGTAAGTGTTTTGTTTATTTTTAAATTCTAATTTTAAATCTTGACACTGAGGTTTGGGAATTGTGTAACGTAACACGAGAAATTGTTTACTACGCTGATATTATTTGAATTGAGGTTAATCGTCTCGTTCATTGATGTCACACATATGCGTACCATTACATAGTTTCTCATTAATATGATCGCTTATCTAATTATAATTATTTCGTAATTAGTTGTGTGACATTCAAAAAATCTATTACGAGTTTGACGTGTAAAATATTTTGTTGAAAATAATACAGTCATTCATAAAAATATTTTGATTACCACGAGGAAGTAGTAAAATATTGAACTAGGTTTGCGTGGAATGAATTGTTTACTATGTTCGTACCAGCTTCTCGGTCCCGTTCAAGTTACTCGCGGTCGTGCGGCATGTATGCATTTGTGGTAGGAGGGGGAAAGGAAAATATACTTTAATGTCTCGATTGTATGGTTCAAAGTGGATCAAATGTGTGACCGTTCTCCAAATTTGTGTGAGTCGAAGAAGCATGGTGTGCGTTATAGGTCGACTGCATTTCGAAGGACTATAATCTTCCCCACCACTTTTACTACGTGTTTTTGTCGCTAACATTCCAATGAATTTGGTGAGTTGTATCGACATTCTGCGCGAGAGTCGGTTACAGTTTTATTGTTTACCAGCCAAGGTTTGGAAGTCCCTATTGCATCGCCACTAGTTCATTGAATTTAAATTAAGTTTGTAACGTTATTTAAATAAATACAGGATATTCCGAAAAGGAATTGTTATTCATAGAGAGTTGTCGAAGAGCTATTTGGAATTTTTAGAAAGTCGGTGTTAAGTAACGCTACGTCCCTACGGCAGGGTCCGAGTTTGTAACCAGTCAATTAAATCAGAACGGTGTTACATTTAACTATCTCTTTCACTCCTAGGGAAAGATCCCGTATGCGCCACTTGATGATTCACGTTTAAATTCCTTACCTGCGATTGATAACAGCAGAGGCTGTTAATGACACGAACATTTACTTATGCAATTGGGGAAATCTAGGAATATAAACTGGCATGTCTTAAGACAGCAACATTGCAATCATAATGCCTGTATAAGCAAAAATAATGCGTGGTTCTCTATTAATTGTACCCTCTTTTGTTTAGAATGAATTTTTCATCATTCATCAAGTTCGTACAAAACCAACCATACAAGATTTCGTTTGTTTTTAAGGCGTAGTTTCGGATGTAGAAATACAAACGTCACCATACGAGTTGGCTGTACGTCGTCAATAAATAGTGCGTAGTTACTGATCTGACTCTATTTCTATTGGGTTAAGATTTAAAAACAATGTCGTGACACACGTTAGTATCTATACATTAATGGCGGAAGAATTTATTTGTGAAATCGGATAAAGTAAATATTAAAGAAATACACCGTTCCAATTTGAAATATATTTTACTGTATTATATAGGTTCAAATTTGTGCGTCATAAATATTATTTATATAAAAATAAATTAGTTCATGAAGAGTGAGTATCACAATTGTTATTAAAAGTGTTAGGGCTGTATTATATAACATTTTGCTAATATAATTTAGTCCAGTAATATAATTTAAAAGGTACCCAGTAGATAATTCAGAAATATTCCTGCCAATACACTTGACTTTTCAATGAACTCTACCATTGTAGATAATAAATTCTATAAATCTCGTTGAGGTTAAGCAAATGTCGATTTTAATAAAGACAATTTAAAGAAAACATATGTTAGCCAGCAGATAAATACTCGAAACGCTCATTCCCCTTCCTGGTTTTAAAATAAGTCGAGCTTAATTTAACTCTCCTTTCAAAATAGTTTAGATAATCGCTAGGAACTAGCAATAAATTGGGAACGTCACGACTTCCTTGTATTTGTTGTATGGGAGTTTTTGTTAAGAGCTATATAGGGTGCGTTTTACATATAATTACACATTCTACTAGAGACTGTTTCTGTAAAAAAAGTTTGATTATGCTGTAAGGAAATTTGACAGATGATTTAAATTACACGCTACTTATTCGCTAGTACTAGATAATGTTTAATATTTAATATATATGATTATTAGAGACTCCAGTTTACTGGAAAAGTCACACGACTTACCGTCTTGGTCTCAGTTCATTCGAATCAATAATTCTGTTGTATGGTAATTTTGACTAATGGGACACTTTTTAATTCGAAATATGTTATAATTTTATTAACACTCTTTTATGAAAACACCATCTATAATTCTCGGCAATGGGTACTAGAATTTATTAGTTGATTCCCTCTGTCTAAAGTCACGCATTTTTTCACGGGACGCAAACCCATTAATTGACTGCTTAACGCGTTGAATTAACTCAATGGCGTTGCATAGTAATTTTTGTATTCGTTAACAGATAGATTTATTCAAATATTCGCATCCTAATGCACTGTTTGTGGAGTCAGTTCTTTCTCATTCGGATTATTTTCATTCAAATAATATGCATCGTATTAATATATATCTTAATAATTCAAATAAAAAATTAACATGGTAAATGCTGTCGCGGTTTCATATAACATAAAATCTTGTTTTGTCTAATTTGACAATATTACAACTATAATGCAATGAATTCATAATTTGGATAGTACGTAAAAGTTTTATTATTCCTTATTTTAAGAAATACAATTTTAACTTTGAATAGTTTGAGTAATTTTAATGTTAAGGCATATATTAGTCGCTAAAGGAGTGTATATGAATATTCAAGTCTTTACTAGTACGAAGCGCTTCATCGCATATCTTCATGAAAATGTTTAGCCTTAATAATATTAGATAAGTTTATTTTTTTTTTGTTAAACAAGAAGGATTTATATACTGTAGACTATATACATATAATAACTAATTATTCATATACTATGCATATTATTACAAATTGTAAATACCGTCACATGAAATCGCCATTAATAGTACTTCATGAATCGTTCGAACTTACCATAGTGAGGTAAGGAATGTCACCGTTAAACATTTAAAGAATAAACAAAAAAATTATCATCAAATAGTAAAGCTAATGGAATACAATCAAAAGTGAAGCATGTGTATGTAGTTTGAGATTCCAGAGTTTATATTGCATTGGATTAGGGCTGCCACTCCCATCCATTGATTAGACTTAATTGGAATATTTACAGTGATTTATTATACTAACAAACTAAGCTAATCAATTTCAAAGTTGTTTTTTATTTCTCTCGATATAACTTTATATGAGTGAAACTTTAGATATAAGATGTTTACTTATATTCAACTTACGGATTGATCGAATGAGAGGATGACAATGAAAGATAAATGATCACAGAAGTAAATCCCTAAATCGTCAAAAATAGGTAAGTCCACAAGAGGCCACTGAAGGCCAAGAATGCCTTGTATGTGATAGCCCTGTGTATGCAGGCGAGGCCGTCGACTCGCAGCACGCTGAGTAAACAACGCCTCACCGCGGGTGCTGCTACCGCCAGAATTCACATTCCCTCGGCAACATATCCTATATTGAAGTTTTGTTTCTTGCTTGGAGGATCTTCCTAGAGGGTAGAGAAGACCTACCTACTTGTCATATGTATGAAAATTATTGCTTAAAGTATTTTACATTTGTATGCAAGAAGCGGCAGAAGCTTATAGTGCATTCTGTTTTTGAAATGTAAAGGAACAATTGTAATGGTTTCTTGTTTGTTTTAAATAAGATCGCTATTATATAACTTGGACATAGACATACTTTTTCCGAATAATTCGGTTTTCACTTGAGGGAAGGTGAAAAAATTATGAGAGTTATTATCTTAGTTGCTTAAGCTTTTTTCGTCAAAAATGTTTTTTTAGTAAATTAAAATTTCGACCCGATTGTTTGTATTTGTACGTTTTATCATACTTCAAAGGAATGTAGGAATAAACAAAAAAATTGTGTTCACCTTAATCAAGCAGATAACGATTTAATTGCATTATAATGCTAGCTAAACAAGTATTCTTAAACATTCCAGTTCATATTTCTGAATGTATTTCGAGTCTGAAGCAGGTAATGTGTACAATGCGATAGATGCCTACTTATCAGTCTATTTCATAGAACAATTTTGATAAAATACCAAAGTTTTGAAATAGGTCGATAGGTCAACATTATCGAACTGATTACAAGAATCAATATTCCGCGTAGTAAAACCCTAAAAATGAAAATTTAATATTGGAAGTTTTAACTCCGACAAGCGAATGAAAAACATGTTTATTTGTTTATAAGCAATTAAACTGGTCTAATCAATTTAGTTTTTATGTGTTTATGCATGTATAGATGTTAATATATATAAGGGCACATTTTTAAACACGGTTGCTTAGGTTAGTAAGATTTTTATAGCTAGCTCATATATAATTAATACAAATACATATAATAATATCCAGCCCACCCAGATCGAACCCGGGACTCTCTGTAGGGCAGTTCACCATGACCATTGTGCCAAGGGTCGTGTTGTATATATGTTTAAGAAAAGTTTCTACTTTAAAATGTGTATGAAATTTTTATTTATTATACATAATTCAGAAACTGAGTTTTTTATAGCAATATATTGCGTCGTTGTAATGAAAATAATTTATAATCTTAATTGATAATTTCAGTTAAAATAGTAAAACGATTTCGCTATAATACTGAATTACAATTACAAAATGCTTCATAAACACATTCCATTTATGAAGTATTTTGTAAATAAGACTTGTATGCACATAGAGATTGTGGAACCTGTATTAGTTAGCGGAAGGACCGTGCGGCGTAACGATGAATGAAGTACCAACTCAACCTAAATACCTTGCATTCTTCATTGACGCCACGTGTGCGGTAAAAGCTTCAGATAACATACCCTCAAACGAAATCTATTGGAATGGTCATTTTTAAAGCGGCAAAAAGATTTTTTTACTTATATTACGAATATATTTACGTGTAGTGTACGTTCGCACCCACGGTATAATTGTATTTTCATACCTTAGTCTTATGATAAGAATTTTAAACGTTCAATACTTTATGACCACAACATTTAAAATTCATATAATTTAAAGTGTCGTCTAGTGAATTTTTGAAACAACGCATTTTGAGTAACGCTTTTATGTTCGGTATAAACTATAACTGTTATTCGTAGAATGTGTTACGCATTAATTAAAACTCCATGGGTTCTAATGCACTGTTTTGTTTCTTTTCATCAAATTGTTGATTAAATGTGTTGAGAAGAGACAATCAATCAAGACATTCCTGCAGTCGTGTTTTAAATGTGATTTATTTTAGATCGAGCGACATTTGCCGTTATAGGTATATTATTAATTTTCGATACAATAGTTAATAGTTGATGAAAAGACGCGAGAATGTGGTGTTATCTAGAAGAATCGAATACTGTATTGACTTAACACATTGCTCCTAAATAAGTCGGTCCAAATGCAACGTTTGAGAGCATATCTATCTCCTTTTATGAAACGGTAAATACAATTTGAGAGAATTAAACGAAATAGTATATAAAGAGTGGTACCTAAAATGCCCCTATGATTATTCACGCAAATGCGGTTTATAAAAGAACTAACAAATGTAATTATGAGCACAATTAAGAATTAATGTTATCAATGAAAAATATTAAGGAAAGTTTCTAAACTTCGATACAGCTTATTAATCTTATTACTCATAGATTGATTCTTAAAAATATTAGTCATATACCGGAAATTGTCGTTTTACATAGAGAGTCATCAATACTGAGAAATAAGATTAATCAGCCGATTTATCATTTAAATTATAAATGATAAAATCTAAATATCATCATCAAAACACAATTATATTTTTGTCAAACAACATAGAGACAAAACATTACAAAGTGCAATTTGTTGAAATTTTGTTTTTAATTCGTTTGTTGTTAAGTTTTGTATGAATTGTAAGCAGTAATAAACCACGCATAGTGTTTAACGGGCTCCCTCAAACATACCAAAAACAACCGTATCATAGAACCTTTAGTCGGTTTATACATAGAGTGACGTGAACCCCGTCGCTTAATTAAAAATCGGTATTGGTATTATCGGCCCCTGAGGTCTTTAACCTTAGCGGGCCATATCTATAGAGTATTCTTTCATTGGTTTCCCACGTTATTTTTTGTTAAGAACTTTGATAAGGGGAGTACTATACCCTTTCGTCCTGCTCTTATTTATTGCTAATAGATTTCCGAACGGTAAAATATATGCATTTGAAAAGGGACAATCCATTTAACAAAGCATCGATTACGTTTTAATATTCATCGTTTTAAAAATGTTCTTTAATTACGCGTCATTTCAATAGATATGATCTATGTAATAGTTTTAATTATAATGAGTATGCAAATTATGCTAAGTTTATGAATATAGTTTTGATAAGGTCTTTTTAGTTTGAACGAATTAAGTAGTTTATTGTTCCATTTTTTAAAATTTAAATAGAATGTTAAGTATAACTAGAATATATTAAGCCTATTTTGATCGGATAAAGGACTCAATTCGACTTCTGGATTCATATTTAAGCGGTTCTGTAAATGTAAATATTTAGTACCGTATATTATTATCCTTTATTATCGTTTTGAAATTGTACGAATTTATAAAATTTAAAAATCCTAAAGTAGTAGTTTCAAATTTGATTATTAAGTCTATGTTATATCTTAGACACTAAATCCTCAATTGTCACCCAATTTTTTGGTATTTTGATCAGCATACAGGATTTTTTTTGTTATTAAACTTCGGAGCTAGCACATTCAAAGGGCTTTTATTAAAGACTTATTTTAATTTGTGATTTTGACTTTAAGTTCTGTTATCAGTTATCACCAATAAACATACTAAAAATCGTTCATATTTTTCCAGCATTAATCATTGTTCCTTTTTTTTTACCAAATATAACGATCACCATTAAATGTTTTTACAATAACTTATCGTATTGAGTCACTACTGAGTCATATTTTAACCAAATTGCGTGTTTAGTTTATTGTTAATTTATTTGTTCGTAGCAGATCTGTTGAAATACGACGTAGATACTGAACTAGCATTGTTATAATATCAGGAAAAGTAAATAATATTTGACTTGTTACAGTTTTTTATATAAGAAAACATTTTATATGTTTCGTAGAGTTGCATATATTCTAAGGATTCGTCTTAGTTCCAAAAAGTCCAAATGTTTTTGGAGACAACAATTTTAACCCAAATTCTTGAAATGTTTATTTCGTTAGCAATTACTATACATTCGTAAACTATGAATAAATTAAAATGTTATGTGTGTATTATGTTTATTAACCGTGGAGCTTTCTCCTATAACATACAGAATGGATGACTGGAGAAAATTAATTACGATCAAGTTATGATTTTTTTTTATTTTTTTAAGAAAATAAAATAAGAAAAACAAAAAGTGAATTACAAGAAAATTAAGTGCAATAATATATGTGAATCTCATTTTCATTTAATGAAAAAGGATTATTCATCGGGGCTAATTAAACAGTATATGTTAGCTAACTAATAGTATATAAAGAAGTTAAAATATTGCATTTATTATATTAACAAACTATATAGATCCTTATAATGTTTAGAAAAATGTAAAAGTACACAATTAATGTAAATTTTTTTGTTCACGCGAATATAATATTTCAATAACTTTTAAAGGATTTTTATTCGATCAAAAAGGAATTAAAATCATAATTGTTTTAAATGGTCAGACCTGACTCGGTGGGTGGTACTATAATAGATATATTTCAATGTTTGACATTTATCAAATATTATTTATAATGAAAGTTTTTTTGCACATAATTAAATAGAGTTTACAGTGTGACTTTATTTAAAAAATATAATAATATTGAAGATTCTTCAATTTCTTCTATTTTTAATCTCGTTAGACCAAATTGTGTTTTTTTTAAGTGTGCTAATAGTGAATTAGTTGAGTTTTATAAATGTTTTCATTATATAAACAAATTTGTTTTGCAGGTGCGGGCAACGGCAGCGGTGTGACGGGTACGACGCGGCGCGGGCGCTGCAAGTGGTTTAATGTTGCTAAGGGCTGGGGGTTCATCACCCCCGACGATGGCGGACAGGATGTCTTTGTACATCAGGTAAACAAATATGTAACGAGGAGTTAGTTAGATAGGTAGTTACTATTTATTTGAGTTACTAGATGTGTATTATTTTTTCTGAAATATGTTATTATTCGGTTTGTTGAACACTCAAGAACTAGGTTTAAATTTTAAAAAATATTTTGTGGTTATATATACATTATCCTGGAAGATACCATTTTAGAGATTATATACTAACTCTACCTTTGAAATGATAATTACTGTGACAGCACCATCTATTTTCTAACGGTAATCAAACAGTCGCATTCACAATTATTAACGCCTTTACAAAAATTAAATAGGTGGCAAAGGCTCTTGTTCTCTATACTACTCTACGGCGTAGAATCTTAGAGACTTGCGTCGATATACTTAGCGTAACTCCAAAAAATATGAGCGCCTTCAACTAATCATACAGAGTGGCTGGTAGAAAGACGCCTGGCCGCAGATGTACATCTTGGTTAAATAATGTTCGGCGATGGTTTGGTTAAAGCGGCATCCAAAATCAAAGTAGCCATGACGATCGCCAAGCTCATTTTAATTTTATTATAATCAGCTTTATTGTTATCATTGAAGTATAGACGCTATATTGTTTGTCCTTTAGGAAAAATAGCACGGCTTTGTGTCATAGAACATGAAAATGTATACTAGTCGCATTTTAGTTACTAGAATATGACAGGAGCAGACCATTTAGTAAAAGTAATTGCTACTATTTTCACAGACAGATATCTATCACTATCAAATTGTAGTGCAAGTGAGGTTAATACGTTGAATATTGAATTTAAGTAGCCATCTGTATTTTATAGGAACGATAGATCGATACTATTGCTCGTACAGTCCCGTAGTTCTACAGGACTAAAAGTATACCTTCTTTTAACAAGGAAACAACTGTGCGTAATTACATTTTAAATGTATATAACGACCTTCATTTTGGTTTAAAACAATTTATTTGCGTAGTACTCATACTTTTAAATATGGGGTATGCTTAGACAGCAGTTCAAGCGACAATCTATATCTTCCAGTTAATTTATATTCGTTCAACAAGTGCTAAAAAAGGAAAATTAAAGAAAAACTTAAATACAGAAAACTTACTCAGTAATTCAGTACATAGGTTTGTACATTCGTACGTTATTTTATTAACGTCATCGCATTTTAAAGTTAACTCAAGCAGAGGTAGAGTTAAGCGGACATTTCTAATATTATAATGTGCATTGGCATATACATTGCGACGATTAGATTTAGCAGTACTACAGGATTTTAGTATATGCAATGTTGTATAATTATAAAATTGTGCCTTATTAGCCGAGATCATTAGATGAATCGCTTTAGTTTAGTATAAATTGTTCATTTGATGTGTACGTACGGGAATGGATGTGTGAGTGTGTGTATGAGTAATTGTGTAAGTAATAAAAAAAATAATATGATGAACAGTAACAGTAAGACTAGATCATGAAACAATATGTGTAAATTATGTAGCAAATTATTATAATAAATTACCATTAGTTAAGTATAGAACAGAAAACATATTATAACATATGAAATAACGAAGCTAGTCAATTATTGGTTTATTAGAAACAAATAGAAAGATCTTTTTGATGCGAGTACTACTTCATTTATGACTAAAGTCTGCAGAAAACCTTCGTTACCGTTGAAAACCCTACAAAACTTGTAGCGTTCGGCTTCTCAAGAAGTGGAAACTTTTTGTTTTACCTGATAGATACTCCGATACGTAAATACAAGACTTGGACTTCATTGGTATTTTTATAGACCGACTTTACTACGTTCAAAACTTATAAATAAATGAACATAATTTATTGCTATAGTTGAAGCATAATTCTTAATATTAAACATATTTTCTTACGTGAGAAAGTACAGCGGATGTAACTTATGAACTATGTATAAGTATAACATTTATATTCATACATTATGAATAAAAATTATTTGATGTTTTATGCAGGAATGTTAGTATTTCGTCATTCTTCAAATTTTATTTAAATATAAGAAGCCAGCGGTTGACCTGATAGTGCTTATTTGTTTGTTCTGCTTATCAACTCCGGATGTTTTTTACGCCATAAAACGACTGCAGGCAGGCGGTAAAATATATATGTATATTTAACGGTTCCGTATGTTTTTACGCAACACGTAAAATTGTAATAATGGAGCAAGTACAACGTTGAATATTATTTAGTCCAAATGAACTCATTCTTCAGTCTTATATAACGTTTTTCTTCTTCTCGGATCATATTTTTGAACAAAATCTTATAAAACCTCATTTATGTTTTCTTAATTTCCGTAAGTGCGTAATTTTTTGTTTCGGGATTTCTCAAAAATAAAACTATTATCATAAAATATACATTTATACATAGTTTTTAGATATTGAATTAAATTAAAATGTATCACTACCAATTACACCAAAAGCGAGTTTCGCGTGTGTTAAATTATTTGAGATATTACGGGTACTAAAAGCCGTATAACCGTATAATACGCATAAACTAGTAAATAAAATAGGTCATGACTATTATTGAGACCCGATAAAGTCCAATATTTTGACATGCTTACTTCATACTCGTTCCGGTAGAGGGGTGCGATAACGAGAAATTACCGATAAATACGCCTATATTTCATTCATTAATTTCGTCATTCAGTAATCAACTCTACAATGAGTTTTACAAAGTTCCAAACTAACGTAATACTTTCAAATTTTTACCACATGACATTAACAGATGAAGCTTACGTTAGAGTCTGTAACTTTGTCAAAGACATGATAAATTTATTGTACTATCATACCCTAGCATTGTCTAGCCATTGGTATTGCACACAAATAATTAAGTCACAGGGTAGCATAAAAAAGCAGGAAGAAAAATTAAATCAAGTCGTGAGTTGTGTTAAGGCGGACCAAAATGATATTAAAAAAAGCAATTTATTTATTTGATGTCTTTACGATTTCCTATAATTAGTCTTGTAGTAATTCAAACAAAAGCGAATACAATGATTAATGGAAAGCTATAGTCGGCGAAACGCGGAGTGCAACATCAGCGTTTACCAAGGTTTATGCCTTGGTAACTCGTGCCCCGTTTAATTTATAGTATAATATAATCTATGGTATGTCAAAGGATAAGTAGCCAGTGCACGACGAGAATGTAGTATACATATATCTTATGCCATACCATAGATTACAATATACTATAAATTAAATGTAAAT
This sequence comes from Pontia daplidice, assembly GCA_963693355.1. Taxonomy (NCBI): domain Eukaryota; kingdom Metazoa; phylum Arthropoda; class Insecta; order Lepidoptera; family Pieridae; genus Pontia; species Pontia daplidice. The sequence goes on from CAVNZL010000003.1 coordinate 1,338,069, forward strand.
AATATAAAATATTATACGCAATATAAACCTCGATCTTCCTAGGTATATTTCAATTAAACAGTAGATCAGTGCGTTTAAACATAGAGAGTTAAAATTTTCCCAGATAATGTGTTCCTGCTGCTTTTATAATAAGAAATATATGCAGTAAATAAGAGATACTTCTATTCAATAAAAATCGACACAATTTATTTCAGAGCGTCATCCAAATGCCAGGCTTCAGATCACTGGGCGATGAAGAGGAGGTGGAATTCGAGTGCAAAGAGTCGGACAAAGGCCTGGAGGCCACTCGAGTCTCTGGGCCGTCATCTGTGGACTGTCAGGGCTCACACAGGCGCCCCTTGTCCAAAAAGCGCTTCAGGAAGTTACGGTAAATATTTATGATGAAATTTCTGTCTAGAGACTAGATTGTATATACTCTTATAGGAGTTTTAGTGTACTTCAACATAATGCAATTGTTTTTTTTTAATTCTTCATATTTCTATTTCACTGTCGAATTTTATATCTATGTTTATATAAACCTGAAGTGGTTGTTTGGAACGATCTAATCTCAAGAACTACCACTACTGTGTGAAAAAAATATTTTTGTCTTCTTCCATTTATCGAAAAAGACAGTATATATCCCGTTGAATAGCGTGGTTCATAAATTAAAAAATGCTGGAAATCGTTCTAATTTAATGGGTTATGATATGTATATTGTATAATGTAAATTATATCCACGGTACTTGAGTTGAAAAAGTTTTTAAAACTTCAACGAATAAAAAGAACATGCAATATTATGTAATGTTAATATAAAATACACATATTTCATTTACAGATAATCTAATAACAAATTAAAATTCCAAAAAAAAAATCAAATCCAGAAATATATAGAAATAATAGAAGTACATCTTATTATTTCTAAATACCTATGTGAATAATTGAGATGAACGGAAGGAGTTCTTATATATTCATTAATGCCGAATATAAATTACGTGAAAAAAGTATTGCATATAATTTCAATACTTTATGAAACTTGAATACATTCATACATTTTGTTAAGGGAATTTCAGAAAATTAATTTCCATGCTAAAAGATAATAATTAATAGGTGGACGGCTCAAATTGCACAAAAATTTGTCTTACTCAATTATTAGTCGCGGAATAAATACAAAAATGACTGCCATTTTCAGTTGCTACAACTGTGGCGAGTTCGCCAACCACATCGCAGCGAAATGCAGTTTGGGGCCGCAACCAAAGAGATGTCACAACTGCAAAAGCGAGGGCCATCTTATTGCCGACTGTCCTGTTAAGGTACAACAAACTGACACTGACTATTCTATATTATGTCAAATAGTTTATTATAACAATTAACCATTAAAATATAAGAAATAATCTAATACTTTACTCTTTCAACATATTATTAACTATATGTAAAACACATTCCTTAATTAATAGTCCGGTCGAGTCGAATATGGAAATAAAACTTCATCATACGAATTATTAGATTTACGTTAGAACGTACAGTAAATCACTTGAAATGTCAATGTTATGTTATCCCATACGTATGGTCTATCTATCTATCTACAAGACATATATATAAACTTTAATTGATTACATTTTCAGCAAAAAGTGATGGCTCGTTGACTCTCTCGCTCCCACGATTGAAAAGCACTCAATAATATTTAGTAATGTCGTGTTATTATATATCCCGTTCCGACGATAGATGGCACAGAAATGTTAAATGATTTAAGTGAAACCGCAGGGAATAACTAGCATTGTACTAAGTTTAATACTGTGCAATAATGTCTTCTAGATTGAGAAGAAAGATGATTCGAAGCAGTCCAGCAGTTCCCAGGGCAGTCAAGAGGACAGCCCCCAATAGCACCACTCTTAACCGGCTTCAGTAAAGATAAGACGTCATTATTTAATTATTATTACAGTTCAAACGTTTTAATTTGTTATTTATACGGAGTATTTGACCAAAGAAGTCGGTTTTAACTTTTCCCACTGATTTGAAATGGTTTTGGTACCATAGAGACCATAGATTTGTAAACATAGAGAGCTGTCAAAATGATAGGGCAAATCTAACGCATACTTGTTGATCTAAAAAACTTAAATTAATATCTGTAAAACACGCCATCTCTTTTTAGAAAAGAGGTCAGCTATCTATCCCTTGTCTATGGTACACGTAGTGTAAGAGTACATTTAATTGAAAACAACTACCTCATAACGTTAAAATATTATTTGTATTTTAGAAGACTGAATAACAAGAAAGTACAAAAATATTTGACGTAGATTTTACTTAAGTTTGACGTAACGTAGTACAAATTTTATGTGTTCGAGTGTTTTATACTCATTTTTTTACTTATACCCAAAGTTGTGTGTCTTTATAATATGACTATTTTTAATATAATTATGTTGTTGTTATATTACGCCCAATTTTATGTCATTTAAGAATAGATTTTATTCAGAGACGCTTTCGTCATCTTCTCGTATTTCCAATACACATTGATTGCTACTAAATAAATATAATCAAAGTAAAAATTCCCAAGTAGCTCTACCATGGGTTTAATGAAATGTACTCTGATGAGAATAAATTTGCGTGGAATATATGTATGAAAAATCTTCCAGCTTCTCCTGGTTACGTGCAATACAAAAAAATTCCAATAAATTTTTGTAAAACTCATGATATGGCTAGTTCTATAAAGTGTAAATTTAACGGGTCTTTTTAAGTTTTAGAGCAGTAATTATATGTCTAATGTTTTCAACAAAATGAGGATGACGAAAGTGTATTAGTATATTAAGTTTAGTTAAGAATCGCGCAATGTGCGTTGCCGAATATACGTCTTTATAAGCTATTTGCAACATTCAATTATTACGTGAAAAAAATATTGTATATAATTTCAATTTCGAGAACTTTACGAAACTTGGATACATGCAGTAATGATAAGGGACAACAAGTCTCAACAAGTAAATAGATGGACGTCTCAATCGCAAAAAACGACTTGCTCAATTATTATATTAGTCGCAAAAAAACTACAAAACTTACTGCCATTTTTTGTTGCACATCGAATATAATTGCCAAATATTAGTAATTTCCAATTGTTTTGTTATATTGTAAAAGATTGAGGTCTACATATTCTTTGTATGCCAATTTTCCGTTTAGAAATTGTTATCGAACCAATTAAATAATATATAGCTTCATGTTTTATTTCTTGGTAGTTACATAATATATAACAAATATTAACATCATAGTAATAATATGAAATCGATAAAAAATTGTCGCCCGTTTTGTATACTTCGTAATTATATATAATTGTTATAAAGACAGGTCCGCTTTGTTATAAAGCTTTCTAACTAATGTTTCCCCTCGATTTATCCTTTTACACCATAATGGTTCGTTATAGTTAATGCAAATACCATCTCAAATATTTTAAGATATAAATTTGTCTACAAATGAAAAAACTTATAAAAAAATCCGCTGCTAAATTCAATCAAATGTTACATACGTTAGGCGTTAAGTAAAAGATCTAGAGTTTTTTGTCTACACCTATTTCTCGATTACGTTAAAATTGGTAGGTTTAGGAGCCTCTAGAAAATCGAAGTAGATCCCGGAATCCCGGCAGAATGATTTTTAACTGTCTTGTAATTAGTGTTTGTAAAACCTCATTTCGTATCTGTTGATATGATGCCACGCTGGCTGCACACGTATTGCGTTTTCAAAGGAAGCCCTTTATCGTTAACGAACTGTCTGTCTAGTTGATGAAGCAATTAACATATCCGCGTATTTATCAATTTCTGATAAGATTCCCCTTTTATTCTATTTTTAAATAGGTTAAGCGTTAAAGCAATAATAATAATTTTAATTGACCTACAATTTAAGTAATTGTATTTCAGAAGTATTTGTAAGATTTTTTTCTGATTTACAACAGAAGAGCTGAAAGTCCTACCGATAATCGTAATTCATCTTTTTTGTTTCTATTTTTAACAGTGTATTTTACAATGCCTAAACAGTTTTAGCATTCTCGTCTCACGGCACGGTTTAAAGTTAGATAATTTTTATTTTTCATTCAGTGAACTTAATGCATTTCAATCATCGTTCGGAATGATTTAAAGTTTTTACCAGTTTATATTACACGAATTATGTTATAAAATCATGTTCAATCTTACATAATATTACAAATAAGGTATTATATATACGGGTTTTAAGTGTCTACGTTATAGTATAGTTATTTATAAGGTTTTGAAGACTATTTGAAATCAACTACCTCACAATTTTATTAAAGAGTTTATTCATAAGTTAATTGTAACATATACAAAGTCTAGCATTTTTTGACTCGTCTTTGCGTGATGAGTAAAGATTTTGTATTAATCGTATAATTAGAGTTTAAATTTTGTTCTTTTTTATTTTTCAAAGAAAAATAAAACAAACATGTGTTTTATTTTGATAGTATAAGACATGATACACTAACAAGACCCCTTCCAATTCCCTAAGTTATCTTCTAAACAGAATATCTTTAATTTATTAAATATGTTTATACCTTAATTTCAGTCTTCGTTTGACAGTGTCATCTAAAGTTATAGAATACACTTAATTTGACAGAAATGACATTTTGCACCCAATTAATTGTTTTTATATGGACTGGGTCCAAAACTAAGCCCCAATTATAGGACAGTTAGTTGATGTTATTTCTATTTCATAACCAAAATTGAAAAAGCTTAAAGACACGAATCACGGTCATCTAGTGGACATCTACAATACGTTTCTTGTCACATTATTTTAAGTATTATGTGTTTTAAACGATCCAATAGATGGCAGTGATTGAGCAAAAAGGTGTTAATGTTTTTGCTAGATGGCGTTAATAATCTTATATCTTTGGCAGTCAACTTTTGTTTCCTACGTAGTTTTGATTTATTAATTACCAACGCACTGGCCGAAATATGTTTGAATAAAAAATTTGCAAATTTTCCTTGATGTAAATATTCTTAATCACAAAGTACGAAAAGTCGGTACGTAAGAGTTCATACAGATGTCTTAAGGTAACTAGAGGAAGTGTGTAAAATTTTCCGTTGCGCTGGCCCAACCGCCCAAGGATGGGCGCTGCGAGGATGCAGCAGTTTGGATCCCCTTTCCCGCGCGCCTCTTTCCCCTCTGCGACCTTCCCCGTGCTGACGTAACGCTGCCGTGTCCGCCCGCCCGCCGCCGCCGCCCCAGTGTGTGCCGCGCCGCGAGCCGAACTAACGGCCGCCACTCACTCGCTGAGCACAAATACAGTGCTAATCACTTGACGTTTCACTATTTGATCCTCATATCTCGTATCGAACACAATTAGCAGGTGCATTACGACACTGTTCTCAGAAGCACCGGCTTCTTTCGTTATGTCAAGAACCTCTTCCTCCTTCATAATATTGGAATATAACGCCATTTAGATTTTTACTCTATTGATTTTAAAATATTTAAATTATTATTCTTTTAGCCTAATCTTATAAATAGGAATAGAATGTATATTGTCTTGTTACAGAGTATTGATAGAATTAATGCCTGTTATGTCAGTTGCGAAAGGGGTTATGTGATACTGACGAATGAGTTTTAAATATTACAGAAGGTAGATGAAAATATACTAGTGTCTTCTAGATTAGACATCGAATTTTTATTTATAGAGATTTGTGACGGTACACCTCGCGGTCGGTCGTATTAATTTAAGAACGATAATTTGTCTCCTAAGTTACGGTTGTGATTTTTATTATACGTGAAATTGAGTTAATAACCTAAGTTTGGACAATAATAATTGGCACTCATGTGCTTATGGTAAGTTAAATGTGGCTGACTAGGAAACTGTAGTAGTTTACGAGTTTGCTTTCTAGAATTAGAGGAATCATTGCAATAGAAGCTTCGAACGTCGAAAGCTCAAATAATTCATTCGCAAACATTTAGCATTGCCTAGTTATATTGTACAGTGAATATTTATACCATCATTTAGTTTCATACAGAGCATCTGACATTGCTCATGAAGCGACATCATTAGAATGTTAGAGGCATGAAAATTATAGAATTAAATCATTACTGCCATTAGATCACTTTAAGATAAATAAGAATCATGTTAGTTTTATTACTATGAAAACTGTGCCACTTATAAACTCGTAGTCGCATCTGGAGGGCTGCCTACTTTGCCTGCAATTCCGCTCGCATGAGTGTCTTAAAGCGTTTGCTCGGACCATGACCTCAAAACTTATATAGACATGCGAGTATGTAATGTAAACCAAAGTGCACAGAAAGCATATTCTTTAATTGAAATTTACGCATACGAAATTATACATTATTGTTTTTTTTAATGAAAAATGAAATTAATCTTTCTGCTTCTCATTATAAGGATATCAAGATGCTTCGAAAGGGAAATTAAACTTGAGTTCTATCTTAACGGGTCTATTTAACTGGAGCATCTATGTCATCCTTCTATGTCATCTTTTATATGTACTGATTTTTGGTTTAAAAATTACGAACTAAAGTAAAAAATATATCTACGCGTGGAATTGTTATGTCCTCGGATTTTGTACAAATATTTGTAGAAAGAATGTATTTACATTTAAACGTATGAAGTATTCATTACCCACACAACTTGGCTTATTAGATGTATGATTATTAGGGAGACCTAAGCTTGTAAATAAAAATTGATATAGAATATTTCAAACCGAAAAACTCTAAAGTCTAAACGCTATTTCACTCGAACTACGAGCGGCGCTGTGGCCTACAAGGGAAATCTTTACTAGCATTTTTCGTAGCAAACTGTAGGCGACGCGCAGTAATGATTATAATTTAGATATATTTCAAAAATGAAGAAGCAGATATTAATATAATAAATATTAATTCGTTCTTACAATCAATTATCTGGTGTCTATGGACTTTTATTTCATTAGATAATCCCAATTTACTTCTTAAACATTGTGATTTTTTCATCTCCCTAATTTAACCTTAAAAAATTTCACAAGTTTTGTCGATCATTTGTAGCTAGCTGGTTTTCATTATTAATTGTGTCTTGATTGATGCTATCTGCATTGCAAATTATACTGTATGCCAACGTACCAATTATAATTTCATATCAACCTAACTTACTTAAGAATTTTTAACTTCGTGAATACAAAACGCTCAATACCCGCGAAATGTACAAAGCTGGAGCATTGGCCCATGAGCTCCAAGCTTTTCTCCAATGTTTCGCTCCCAAGGGGTAAAATGCATACCAAATATCAGAAGGGATCAGACAAAATATTTTCTAGTCTGTAAACTATGATCGTAATAATTAATGCTTATATTTAGTTACATAAATGCACGACAGAGGGTACCACAACAATTTAACAATATACATATCTATTTATCGCTGGGTCTTATATAAATAGAAGCTGTCAATAATATCTTTTAAGTTTATTATAATTATATATTACAAATTAGGGTATTTTTAGACTTTTCTTTCCTTTTGAGCTTTTTAAAGGAAAATCTATTTGTGCACAGTCAGGGTTCAACGCGTGACCTCATAATTAAAAAATACAAACAAAAAATCATTTTATTTTCTCCACAAAATTTTCATACAACAGCTTACTGCATACATTTCATAGTGATGGAGACTGGAGCCTAAAAAAGGCTAGTCCTGTGTTAAAGGGCTGCAGGGTCCACCCCACAGCCAAAATACAGTTCAAGATCTAGCTAAAGCTTATTATATACTAATTAAACGAAGTAAAATAATTCTAATTATTATGCGATAGTACTATAAATACATAAATAATTAGATAAATATTATGGGTGGGTACAATAATTTATCACTAAACAGTAACATTTTTTTACCATCTGTGTACGTGTTCCCTTTACAAGCGTTTTTAATTTCTCCTTCACGGTTGGGTTGCCTGGAAGAGATCGCTTAGTAGATTAGTGATAAGGCCGCCCTTTGCACATTATATATATCTCATAATATTGTATTCTCAAAACTAAGTAAATGTATGATAAAGTGTTAAATAAATAAATAATATTTAGAGTCACAACTATTAGGACGTCGCATATCTTACACAACACCTAGTGTTTTATTTTATGTTACAAACTGAGGGTCTCACTGGATCCATATCCATATATTTCAAAAACTTTTTCGTCCAGTTCAGGCACATGCAATTCTCTAGTCTCTACCTAGCGACTTTTGGGGCTGGTCCTATAAGATGTTTCCAAAAGCCACACATAAGTAAATAAATAAAAATAAATTTTGTTATTTCATTCATCGCCAATAACATCGAAAATTATTACTACAAATATAAATAATTACTGGCAGCATTGTTATATAATATTACATACTGCAACTTGCCCCCACGTGTTTATTTAGAGTTTAGACCAAGTCCTTCCTCGGTAGGTAACCCATTCCAACATTTTGCTTTTAACCCATCCCACTGGAAGTATGAAAGCCTTATATTACGTTTGCTTTTTTTATTTTATAATAAATATTATGTTTGGTATAAGCAACGAAGCGTAAAATTGAGATCTCTTGACAAAGGTTAAATTAAAATATCGTTACTAAAACAATAATAATCCTTATTTTAATAGTGGATTTGGATTGCTCAAACTGTTTCTTTTCGTGTTCTTAATTTGCGTGTAATCAAAATTTATAATGTATATAGCATTGCTATAAATGACTATGTAAGTCATTCAACACAATAGTTTCTTTAAAATCTTTATATAGATTTGTTTATGAAGTTCATTTCTCTTAAATAAAAAAATTTGATCATATAAATATGGAATACATTGCAGAGATTTTTACCTCCGTTTATATGAAGTTGAAGATGAGCTTATCACGTATATGTCTTACATTGGTGGTAGATTTTACGGTTTGATTCTGACACGAGAGTTATGGATAAAAATGTAATTATTTATGCATTCATTATATTCACCCAAACATGTGTAACTAGATCTAATACGTTTATATAACAGGAAGTCGTACTCACTCGACTCTAAATTTTATCATAACGTTCCTAACGTTATCAAAATCGACGCTGAAATAATAAATAATTGGTGATATTATTGATTGATAGTCGCATTATCCAATACAATTATGCCACTTTTTCTACTAAATTGATAATTTCAGGCTGCAGCCAAATCTTAATCATATACCTAATATAATTTATCAGGGGCTGGAATGGAAAATATTTTTAAGACTTTATTTTAATAGCCGTTTATGAAAAAACAGGGGAATCAGGAGATAAACCAAATAACCTTTCCTTTATCATAGAATTACCTCAATGAAGTAGAACCAAGAATAAGTATCTTATAGAAGGGTAATTCTATAAACGTATCTTAGTCTTTTATATGTGTCCACATTTGGCTTGAGTCTTAAGTAAGTTCCAAATAATTATCATAGTAAAATAGGAGGCGTTGTGTGAGTAGGTGCTATACAATGGAGCAACTATGTTTATATGACTACTTTGTATTAATGCAAGTTTTCTATTAGTTTTTTTATTTTTTTTAATTTGTTTAGGGATATGATATTCATATGAATACAAATAATATCATAGAAACATTATATAATCACTAAGGTATATATTTTTTATTAAGTTTCATTAAAATCAAATCGCAATGTACGTCTTTAACGGGTTTAGTTAACCTTAGTTTTAAATTCCATTATAATTACTTTTTTATTTTATTGTTGTCCTTTTCTGTCATATGTTTTTTGTTATATTTACGATTGTGATCGAGAGAGACAGATATTGGTGAAAAGGCTAAGAGGGTAGAATGTAGAACAATCTATATAAATATAATTTTCGAAAGTTAGATGGTAGTTTTCTTATCATGGTATCGTTAATATGTATAGTTTTATTTAGAATGCTTCAATATTTAGATCGTGCGCTTGCGCACCAAATTCGTTTGTGCTTGGAAGTTTCTTATCAGATATTTTGTGTTCTTAAAAGCACGCATGATTTTTCTTTAACTCCATAATTAATCACATCATTATATTATGGGTGTTTCATTATTCTCTAGATCGTTAAAGTTTTATAAATTTGTCATTATCTAGCGATTGAAAATATTTTCTAGTTGGTATGGCATTATAAGAATTGAAAAGGTGTATGTTTTATCCAACATAACTCTATGATACTGACGTTGTAATCTTTATGGTATGCGCTTTTCAGTTTTCTTGAAATTAGCCTCTTTTTTCTCGAACCTTTTACATAATATGATAGCCGAAAGTAACTATTAAATCACTCGGTAGACCACGGTAAGCATCCTACAGTCATGGACCAAAATCGAATGTCTAGGAAATTGTGCGCGCGCATCCCTCCCGCGCCCCTCCGTGCCGACAACTCATTGATGATCTTCTTAATTCGCTATATATTACAATTTCTATGTTAAAGAGGTTTTGTCGCCGTAATTATATTTAAATTGTTCTTCTACATATATTTAATTGATTTTTTCATTGTTTCTAAATCGTAGCTTGATGTTGGAAACAACGTTAAAATTTAAAAGTAAATGTTGGGCGCTGGCCGTCATATCTTTCGCTAGGTTTGGGCGTCGGTGCGTCTCGGGTATTGGGAGGGCGCGGGGAGGGTGGGCGGCGAGCGTGCGCGACAGCGTCGCCACGCACGCTCCACTCACGACCCAGTCCGCTCTGATGTCTAACAGGGCCGCCGGTGTCCACCTTTCGCACTTCGCTGTACCGTGTTGACGCATATCTAATACGCATTTAGAAAGAATGGTGTAATGGTGCCGCTAGTCAGCTAGGTGGTTAGGTAGCGCTAGAGTAGTGCGGCAGCGGTCCGGGGCAGGTACAGGTCGGCCGGGCAGCAGCCGGCGAGGGCAGATCGTCAGTCGGCAGTCGACAGGCGGCAGGTCGGCAGACACTGTCGGGCGACGCAGCAGCTGGCGGTGTTTACACGCCGCACCTCACGCCTCCGCCTGCACCCACGGGCCCTTGCTTCGTGCGCTTGCTCGCTGCAATACACCCTACATATTACATTCGTCGCTGTGAATATTTAAACTTTATGAACGAGCTATCTTAGAGGTATTTAAACTTTATTCAAATAGACTCTCTGCAGAGAGCACAGTCGTAGCGCCCATCACAGTGTCACGAGCCGTTCATATACGCATTCGATACGATTGCCATAACTCATTTTAAGTGATACCGCGGTCCGTTATTTATGGGAGCCATGGGTGCTAAAGAAAGTGTGGAGGCCGCTAAATTTTCTTCGCAAAATTGGAATAATTTTGAGGTTCGTAATACGTTTAATTTGCACATCAAAGTGATTGTATCCACTCCCTTCTGTACTCCTTTAAAGTAGGCATTTGTTACTAATCGAATTAAAAATAATAAATATAAATACATGATTTGCACACTTATATATGTGATGAGTATACGTATGCATGATCACGCACTTTTAAAATACATGTTTAAGAATACCCTAGTTAAATATGCATAGTATAATGTTTTATTTAATTAGTTATTCGAAGAGACATTTAGAGAATGAATATCAATGGAAAAACGATAGAATACCTCTTACACTGCATAACTTGAAATTAGGTAGTATTCATAGCCAATTTGGGAATTTGTTCTACGTTCCGATTAACATTAATGCTTTATAGGATTGACCCACATTTATACACATAACTTATCCCTCATAGAGAGAAGGCTCAACGTCAAGAACGAAATGCGGCTCTTGAATTTTAATTCATATTTGATAGCCTAGACTTAGGAATATCATAAATCAATATGAACCTGAAAATATACCCTTGCGATCTATTTACCTAAGTATTTTTGACGATGCAAAAGATATTATGTGTTTTTGTTGCACCATAACAATTTGTTACCACATTCTATTGAAAAGTGCCTCATGCTAGAACGTAGGTCAGCGTCATACATAGTTACTAGGGCTTCTAACAAAAACACTGTAAAAGTCTTAACCTGGCTAGAAACGGATTTGCCTTTATTTCATTTTCCACACAACCTGTCATATGTACATGGATTTTCTGACATAGAAATATATGACTGTATTATAAGAATTATTGCATCTTTATGTTCCTTAAATAATTTATATCGGTTCTTAAACGATAAACACTTAAATAAACGTATGTACTAATATAGAAATTAACAATTGAATCACCCGTTAACTAATACATATTTCTCCTATTTAGCGATTTTATAGCTTTAGTTATTCATGTTTTAGCCTTAAACTTTTTAATTTGCCTGCTTTTTACTCGTGACATTATCAAATTAAATATGAGACTTATTCTATTCGGAAATCCGCTATGAATATTATAAAAGGGTTTCATAAAAATAAGTTTCATATTCTGCATGATCGCTAATGTCATAACGTGTTAATAGAATAAATTAAATACCACCAATTGATAAATAACTGTCGAAAGGTTTAAGTCACGACTTGATCAACAACTAGCTGACGTAATGCCATTTGCAGCATGGCGGTGTGAAGCACCATCATAGACACGGCACTCAACGTTCACAGAGTTTGAACCGTGGACACTCTCTGTCGCGTTCTGATGCGACCTGGTGACATCACGGGACCACGGGTGAGTGCTTTGTGATCATGTCTCGTATAAAATTTACTATTCATTTAAAATCTAAATTATAATTAATATTCAACAAAGAATTATTTTTTCGTTTTTTACTGAAAAACAGAACACTTTTAATGTTTAGATTGTTTAATTACTACGAATGTGGGAACATCTAAGTATAAGGAATTTAAATATGTTTATTGGTTGTTGCTATCAAAGCATTTACTTAAAAATAGGCTTTAAATTTATATACATTTTAAAAAATGCAACGCTTGTAATTGTAGATATCTTCTTTCGGGCTATAGTCCGTCAACTTTAAAGTAAAAAATGCCGGCTTTAACATTGACACTAACGAGATCCATACATAGAATACAGCCTTATAGAGAACGTTGTCGCTGGTAGAGTTGAAACATTTATTTTAAGGCAAACTTATTTGTCCTTATATTTCAAACATTTTGCAGTTCCTTGACACTTGACAGTTATAGTTACGGTAAGGTTTTTGAAAAGTTTAAAATAAGTACAAAGAAAGTCACTCAGTATATACAAACGTAAATATATTACTATTATAATTATTTATTTATTATTCATTTCATTTCTAATTAAGTATATGAATAAATGTAGAGTTGTTGTCCATACTTAATAGAATTCGCTTTAAACGAAATTTCGATATTTGATGTCACATACTTGGACAAAATTTGAGTATTTTGCTGGGAACTAAATATTGCATGACATCTTCTCTACGTGTTAGTAGAGTAGAGACTTATTATAATTTTATAGAATGAGACGAAAGAGTACTTCAGTTGAGGTTAGAGTTCTATATAATTTAGTTTAATGAATAGGATTAGAGTATAAATATTCAAATCGTCTGTCAAAATCCATCCAATGTAATTGCTGTAATCAAAGATCAATCTGAATCAAATATATAAAATGTTATCCTTATGTTAAGATAGGATAATTAAATTACATAGTGTTTTATGTAAGCATTAGTATTGCTGTTTCTGTTTTATTATTTGTTACTGTCTTCATGTAAATTGACTGAATTTTTTAAGTTATAGTCTGAAGTTTTTGAAAAAACATTGTTTTAACGATGTAAGCCAACGCTATCCAAAAGAAAATCCATCATATTTTTGATTAACCTTAAGGTATTAACAATTCGGAATTTAAATTTAATTGAGGTTATGGAATGATGTTTTATGGTTAGATAGAGTTATGGTGCTGATAGACACATTGTGGTGCACATGGTGGTTATCCTAAGAGTAACGTTACATATTACAGGCAGCGTAGTTCAGTGCGCCGAATGCGGCGCGCGCACGATGGGAAATAAACTGTCGTGCTCCTGCGCACCCATCCTTCGCAAGGCCTATCGCTATGAGGATAGCCCGTGGCAAAATTCCCGACGACGTGATGGACATCTCTTAAGGTGAAGTGAAATTTAAAAATGATTATTATTCATTTAAAATAACTGCTATTAGGTTGGCTAGTCTCTACACTAGAGACTGGACTAGATACTATTTTATGATAAGTAGATAGCAAGTGTTAACAAGATTATTATATAAAAAATTTAAAATGTTAATATTATAACTTATTGATGTACCACCTGCTCCACCATACCTGTTACTCGTTTTGTTCGATTGAAAACAAACTTTCAAAATCAAACTGTATAGAGTTTATCCCAATTTCTGTGTTAGTAAATTAGTACACAATACTCAAAATATTTAACATTCTCTTCAATTTTTATAGATCGTATAGACTTTAGGCTAGAACTATAAAATAAACTGAGGTAGATAAATCTTTCATATGGCGGCATTTATATGTAATAGATTACTTGTTTTACCTGCCTCTGCTACACTGGAGGAACACTCGCGAGTGAATCTTTATTATATAAGTATATCAACACGAAAATCGATAGTTTTATTACTTACAACTGTATTAGTATTATAAAGTTATAAACGTTCATTGATAAGAGAAAGTAATACAGTATTTTCATAACTGTATATTTTATTTCAAATTTAATATTATGAATTAATATTAAATTCATAATATACACTTATAAATTTTAATTATAATCATGCAATGTTCACCAAAACGATGTAAATATGTCATTCGTATCTATTACTTACTATAAAATAATATTCCTTTAATATATTGAGCAGTTTGGTTGGCACAAGGTTGGTTCTCGAAGTTTCTTTTAAAAAGACAGGGAGAGAGTTTGACGCCAGCCATGCTGACACTTTTCAGTTTTTTTAAGCAAAGGCATCGCTTGGTTCAACCGACCTGTATTTAATATAACTGATATGAACATACATGATATAGTCAGATGTCAGGTGGGACAGTAACGAACTGATGACTTTTAAAGAAGCCCCTAGGATGGTCGGCATTATATAGCACCGTGCCGACTATTTCTGAAAAGATTGTTAAAATATTAGCTATTTTTAAATTTCTAAGCTTTTCAATAGAATTGACTCGTTTAAACAATAAAAATGATTATTAAATCATTGTTTATATCGACTATTGAGTTATTAGATTATAGTTTATCTGCTATACTGCTAATGTTTTACATTGTTAATGTATAATCCAAAACCACTTCGACATATATTACATGCAAAATAGTTTAGTTTTTAAATGATTATGGAAGTGAAAAGTACAGTCATCATTTAAATAGGTATCTCTTCATCAAGTCCTTTTCTCCGCTTTTATAGTGATTATATTTAGTGAACTTTAAATATAAAAAACGTGTTGACCTTCTTCAATATTTTATTATAGAAATTTATGGCTCTAAAGCTAAAGTTGAAATCCTGCTTACCTTAAAAAAAACTTTTTTAGTTTTAACTTTGCACATAAGATAGAGAAGTATTAGTTATTAGTAATCGGAAATAGATTTTACCATGTTATTTAAATCAAAGAAACATTTACAAAACTATCTCACTAAAGCCACTAAAATTCTATTAATCGAACAAATCTTCCAGACTCTGGGCCGAAGTATTCCACGTGTCAGCGAGCGGAGCTGGCACCGTGAAGTGGCAGCAGGTATCTGAAGATCTGGTACCTGTGAACATCACCTGCATCCAGGACTCGCCAGAATGCGTGTTCCATATTACAGCATACAACTCCCAAGTCGACAAAATCCTCGACGTTAGACTATTGCAACCTGGTACGTAATAAATCTGTATGTACATTAAGAAGGAGATTCTGAAAGTGTATCTTAATATACGTGCCTTGGGTGTACGCAGTGTCCATTAAGTGGGCTACAGTTATGGTTTTGCTAAATGTTTATACCAAAGACAATATTAAATATCTATTATTAAATATCAGACGTTAGTTTAATTATCTATATTGTTATGTTTTTGCCTTATTTTTTATTTATCTCTGAAACATTAAGTTAACCAACTTCATTTTTTGTTGTTGTATACTTCCTATATTATATTCCCAATTATATATAGGACTAATAAGACTTTTATAAACGACTTAAATCTTACTCCAAGTACTGTTTTTCCATTTGTCACGTGTTTAGAGGGAGAGTGAGTTAGGTCACATCATACAATTTTAGGACAAATCCATTATCAAGGCTAGTCGCCATTTTAATCATACATCATTCGAAAAGTATAATAATCTAATATGTAATGTATAAAAATGAATCTTAATTTACTTTAATTTACCTTGGTTATCAAATCGAATGAATGAAGCAATGGAACTATTTCCCTTTTGATTTGGTTGTTCATCGTTCTTATGAGAGAAACAATAAAGTTGAGCAAAACATTAGAAAATTTTACAACAATGCCTTATTTTAGGCCGACTTTAAGACAAACGGAATATTTTAATTATATTAGAAGGAATTAAATGCAAATATTTACGAATTTAGACATGTATTTCTATATATTTATACCGTTATTATCATGACGTATGTTTTGTCATTTTTGCTCAGCTAAGACGTAAGAAATATATAAAATACTAGCTGATCCGGCAAACGTTGTTTTCCTATAAATGTGATTTCTAGCAATCATTTTTTTAGTTGAATAAAAATAACTATCAGCTTAAAGTGTGCGGGAATATGTTTATAATCGAAAGCGTTTTGAACAATAAAAGTATGCTTTATTTAGGTTAGTAAATTTATCTTTATATGACACGTTTGTCGGTTTATCACAGCAGTGCCATCTATTGATTTCTTACTCACTCCAGTCGAAAAGTATCGACATCTGTTAGAATCTTTTGGAGTTACAGGTAATTGTGACTGTCAATTAATTATAGACAAATAATTTGCAATAAAATAAAATTGCGATTATAATGAAAGATCTAAGCTATCCCATCTCTTAAGTTGGACCAGACTGCGCACGGTGTGCCGATTTAATTTAAAATCGGTTAAATAGTTTAAGTGTCCATCGCGGACTAACATCGTGACAGGAGATTTATATATATTAAGATAGAATGCCTTATATTTAATAAATGATGGATCCATACTCACTTGTATTCTTTCACGTGTGTTAAACATTATAAAACTTTTTTGGTTATTTCACTTATTTTCATTTCTCGATGGTACATGTGTTAATTCAAATTCTTTACGTTTCAATATAAAAGTAGTTTCAATAACGTTGTTATGTAAAAGCTAAACATTACAAACAAAAAAATGCAAATTTTATTGACAGAAACCAACAATTTTATACTTAAAACTAAACTGTAAAAATTATCCAGAAAATATTATCTATTGTTTTTTAAATCAATGTTATGTGGGATCTAGAGCTCACGTGGTTTGACAAATTAAAAAACAGACATCGTATAAACATCGGAATTCCTGGAGTCAGTAAAAGGCACAGACCGTAAAAAATCATCAATACGAAATGTCAGCCAGCGAACTTCTTTATACTTAACAAAGTTGGATAATAAAGACAACTTGTACCAGACGTTAAAGTGAATTTAACGTGTAATATCACAGAAATACGAGCCGGCCGCGACTGTAACCCAGTTTTAAATTTACTCCAGATACACGGCAATCGAGCGAAATCCACATACAGGGCATTCAGCGCGGTTCCTCTTTGCGATATTGAAATCTTTTACAATGTTGAAAGCTTTAATTTATATCTGTTGCACCTTTGTGTCGTTACTAAAGGATAGTCTGTATTTAGAATTTGATATTCAGTGCTCATTTGAACCTTCAAATGAGCACTGAATATCAAATTCTACCTAAGTACCTTCTTTAAGAGCATATTTATAGCATTAATTGAATAATCTATAGTCTTTGCCACGACCGCGTAGCTATTCATGACTTTCATCACTTATGTAGTTTATTATTGTAAAAATACGTATGATAATCAAATAAATGATGTGTAAATTTAAAGAATTGGTCGTTGAATATTATCATATAATCTTTTGACATTGTATTATGTTTGTTTTCCAATTTCTTAGACATAGGCCACAGAATCCACTTCTACGTTCGCCCTGTAAGCAATTGTTTTAATGTTACATACAAGCGTCCTAATTTATTGGTTTTATTTCTTACTGCCGCATACTTTCTGACTCGTACACAGTGGCAAAGAATTTAGCTTTATGCTTTTCTATTGTTTAATAAGTCTGACTGTCAACAGTCATCCTAAACTGCATTCGCATTCGAATATTGTTCAATCGGGCCATGATGAATCACTTCATCGGAGTACTACAAAAGTAAAAACAAGAAAATATTTACACACATTCATTTATGATAATATACTTCTTTCAGGTACTCGTATAGGGCAGGCATCTGAGTGCTTCGTGTACTGGAAAGATCCCATGACCAACGACACATGGGGCCTAAACTTCACATCTCCTATCGACGCGAAGCAGTTCAGAGAATGTTGCGTAAGTATTTTATTTCTGGCGTCATTAGAAATGTGTACGTGTTCGCTTTGTTTGCTACAGAATATACCTATAACAGGAATGGACAGTTAAGAAATGAATGTTCATTTTAAGCTTAAAATTAATTATAGATATTAAAATATAATTGAGGGTACTAATACTGAATGGTTCCCCTTATTATTAAAACACATAAAAGGGTTATGTGATTGGCATGTCTGGGTAATAGATAATATAAAATCATTCGACAAATCATATTTCTTTGAGCCTCTGTCGCATTTTCTATTTATTCATAATAGTTGAAATATATTAAGAAAATTTTATATTAGGTCAGTATACAAGCGTCAGCAGGATAAGAGATCAGTGAATATCTTAATAGTATTTGATAGAAGTTTGAATCTGTCTTGCCTTTCAACGTTTCCCTAAGATACCTCATGTATGTTCATCTCTTCACAACATATCATATAATATATACCTCGTAACTATATATTTAGCGCAAACTATTTATAAACATCTGTAGATCTTAAGGAGCTAATCGAAGTGTTTTAGGAATAAATGAACGTAAGAAGAACATGTCATGAAGGCGATGGTAATAAAACTGTTATACATTTGAAAGTAAAAAAGCTGGAGATATATTTTAAAAAGTTTAACGAATAGTTTTATCAACTTTTTAATGAATGAATGAAGAATCGAATGCGTTAATGTGTTATACCTGCATTGATTATGGGGCTTTAAATTAATACAAAATTAAGGGTAATTTAATACAAAAAGTAGTTCCTTCGATTAGCACCTTAAAAATATTTTTTGAATATAATTTGTATGCTATACATTTATTTTCATTAGAGTTCCCCGCTTTATCCTGCTAGTTATGTCCTTCATGATTAGATCATTACCAGCTATGATTCATTCATCACGCGATATTTTATTATAGTCGCCTTCATTTAAATTCTCACGGAAGGCATCTTCGAGCTACAGCCTGAAGCTGGAGCCGCCGGGGAGCAAACAGAAATTCAAGACGAAGAGGAAACCAGTGTCAACACCAGCCAGTCCCAATCGATCTAGGTAATATTGATAATGAGATCTTGGATAATCAATTGAATAAGTATCATTACTTGGAAATCATGTCAAAGAATACTGCCTATTAAATTTTGAGTGTAGTAAAGAAATAATATAAATGCTTGTGCCACATTAATTACTAGCTAATATTAAAACAATTCAATAATACATTATGAAACTTGAAGCCTAATAAAAAATATACGTAGGCAGTACAATATTTGAAGAGAATTATAATAACTGATTAACAGTCTTAGTTACGGACGCGAGCCACAATGCACCTGCATGACTCAGGAACAATACGCCAGGCTGAGGGCACAGGATCCGAGATATCGTGAGTACAGATAATAATTATAATATTCCACTATACAAGAAGACAGATAATCTTATATTTCGCTGATCATTCTTAATCTCTGTTTCACGTTTGTTAAATATCTCATAAATCAAGTAGTGTAAACTAGTTCAGATTTCTTTAATAAACACCGAAGAAAAACATTTCATACAGAAAATGACAGTAATCTTGATTAAGATAAGTTGTTTTTTTTAAACTTTTATTACTTGAAATTAGTGAATTTTCAAGGTTCGTAGCAAGAAAAATTTTAGATGCTTGTTGTATAATAATAAAGCGTCAAATAAATGAGTACTCGTAGAACTCGTATCTCGATCCAACTCATGGGCCTCAGGAATTTGGAGAGATAATAATTAGCTGAAAATTAAAATATCGCATGAAATTCAATCCACTACTAAAATCTGCAAGTGATAAGGTTACGATATTAGTTTTGAAAGTCGAGTGTTGCAATACATAGAAAAGAATGTTGTATGTGGCAGAAGTATGGAAGAAGAATAAATTGAGAATAAAAAAAGAGGATTCAAAAGAATGTAGTTTTAGTTCAGATTCAGAATATTCTGAAAAAAAAACACTACCCATCACCGTCTGCAACGAGAGGGTTGGCTTCTTATAGATTCTGCATCTGTTTCATGACCATATTTCTTTCTAATTGAATCAGTAATGCGTGTCTGATTCGTGCCGTAGATTTTCAGTTCGGCTTGCATTTTTGTGATCGAGGGTTGAGATTCACGCGCTGATCATATAATGAGTAGCTACTGAGGCCTATGAGTAACGCAAATATGCGTATAGGCTCATCAACATTACCGCGTACCACCACTCGGGCTATAGAGACAGACGCGGCTGCCGCAGCTGGGCGTTCGGACAAGGTGGCTGCTGCTACATCATCTACGTCCCTCTACGACAACGTTGCTACAACGCAACCGGCGCAACAACCACCTAAACGTAAGTTATTTTCCGTCTGAATAAGTCTATAGCCTAACAAGGTATAATTTTAAGCTAAAATTGGGTTTTTTATTAATGTGTGATTCTCAGTATTAATAATATAAAAGTACTAGTAGACTGATAAGAGTACTGTAAAGATTTGAAAGAAAGAAAGAAAGAAAGAAATTACAAAGCAAGTATGAATAGAGCATATTTTTTTACCATATTTTTTTTCATTCTTTTCTCCGTTTGTTTGTCTACGGTAATATCCGGGAGAGATCTAAATGAAATTTTGTATGGTGGGAAACTTCTAATATACTTTTATCCAGGATAATAAGGATTACTCGTGGCATAATTAAAAGAAACTTAAGCTTAGTACATAATAACTTATACTCTTAATAATATTATGAATTTATCCCTTAAAACGTCGTACCGTCGCGTAGCGTCTTTCATGGTTAGTATGTACATTGTATGAGGAGGACGTTTTTTTTTGCTTTTACATACATTCATCAATACATATTCAGATAAGTTTTAAACCTGTAGTACCTAGAGGTGATAATCAAGGTTACCGAGAAAACCCGAGATGTCACATAATATGTATCTTATAATATTAAGAAATCCAATAAAATAGATAATCAAAAAAAAAATAAACAAAACACAAACTAAAAGCTTAATACGCGGCATCTAAAAAAGGGGTGGACGGCATGCATTATGTATATATGTCTATATAACATCATATCCTTTTTTGTTCATTTTTCTTACTTAGAGTATGTTAAAGCAGGTATCAGCTAGTTCATAAAAAATATTATAAAAGATTTTAACCCCGCGAACGTTGGTAGATGATTTAGTAACAAAATATTTGGGTCCAATCATTCTTGTGTTTTATTTAGTCGTATTAAAGTCTATCAATAAAAATAAATTTACAAATTAAAACAGCTGCGGCACGTCAAACTGAGGCTCAACCGCCAGCTCGTCCACCAAAGTCCCAAGAAACATCGACAATGACGACCAACACTTCAACAGCACCAAAGACCGTAACGGCTTCCGTTGGAACCCACGGGAATGTGGTAAGTTTTGAACACCGATTGTACAGAAAAGTGTGTAAAGTTATAGAATAGCCTAAATTGATTTACGGTATCCCATGCGTTTATGTCAAAATAAAACTTGTTTTCGATAAATAAATAATCCAATA
Organism: Pontia daplidice; assembly: GCA_963693355.1. Lineage (NCBI taxonomy): Eukaryota > Metazoa > Arthropoda > Insecta > Lepidoptera > Pieridae > Pontia > Pontia daplidice. The sequence continues at coordinate 1,359,908 of CAVNZL010000003.1, forward strand.
CAAAATAGGGATATTATCGTCTTTGCCTAAAAGGGTTCCTAATCTTCCATATAAAAACATTAAAAATGTTGACAGTAATACCTGTTTCAAGAGCTGATCTACAACGCAGGGAGCGTAGAAGAGAAATTAACTTAAAAACACATATTCTAATGAAGTAAGACAGTATTATTTAATATTACTAACAGTGCGCCGTTTTATAAAATATATAGACATAGACATTTATTTTTTTACTAGATTTGTGATGTGATTATTAAGTATGGGACGAGCACGTTTGAACATACTATAATTAGTATTGTCATTGTCATTATATTAGCATCTGTCACTGTCTTTATGTCAAATAAAAGTAACATACCACAGATACGCAATTCATTATATAACTCAAAAACTTCTGTAAATTATTGCAGACTACCGAAGAGACTACACAAGTATCAAGTACAGGAACCACGAATCAACATGGCCAAGACTTGAAATCTGAAGGTGTTCAAGCTGGAGGCACGTTGACTTCTTCCAAATCTTCAGCAACATCAACTCGTGCTGGCAAAGAACATCTACAGCACATGCCAAAGAGTATTGACTACGGAGACGGCAATGAATCGGTAAGTTTGCCCTGGTTTATTTAATCTGTGGTCTAAAGGAGAGTTCATAGACTAAAATTTCACATGATACATCTTTTTGCGCCGTATGCAATTCTATGTCACAATTGTTTATACTGAAGCTGAGATATTCTTTCAAGAACCACGTGAAACGTCTTGCATAGAATTATTGAAAATATTATAGAATAAATATTGTTGAATTATTTTATTAGGAAGGATATTCGTAAAATGGTGGTTAATTTAGGCTCAATTTATATGTTGTCATACAGAAAATAAAATTGTAGACATTAAACACGTTGATGTTTATATGTTTAAATATAAAAATATCTGATTTTGTTTCCAGGGTCGTGAGTCGGAGAGACATATGCATAACCATAGCGTGATTAACAACAACACGTCGGGTTCGCGTCGCACAAAGTCCAAAAGCACTGAAGATATGAATATGGGTATTGATTTTTAATATATATGTATGAGATGCAACGACGAAAATATTTTACTAGCGGCTCGATTAAATTTCTCTGAATCCGACATTTTATTTATTTTTGAATTAATTCGGTTTCAGCCTACATTTAACAAGTTTTTGTGTAATAATAATTAGGTGCACCGGTGCACCGTTCTTTATTCAAATGATCGCTTTCTAATTAAGAATGTCAAATTTTAAATATGGAATATGAACTCATGTAATATGAAAGATATTGCCATGTAAAAAAATTCCGTGCTAGTTATTTTATTTACCAATGCAATGATTTTGAATTTGAATGGCTGGGAAACGTAAAAGAACGAAGATGTAGGCCTTCCCCAATCTTTTCTGAGTTCTTCTAACAATCATTGTCTGAGCTGTTGCTGAAAAGACAACTTTGCAAGATATATTATATACAAAAAACCCTCCCGTAGAAATTTGTTACACACAAACATGTATATGACACTCCATATTAATGCAGTAAGACTCATAGAAAAAACTTGATTACAGACTCAAACACGCTGAAACGTATGCTCAAGCCGATGCCCTCTACGGAGAGTCCCATCACATCCCCAGAAATGGGACGAAGGAGGTACGCGGCCTGTCCCTCTTCCTGCTCGCATTCGCACCGCCATCCACACCACGGACATTACACACACGTCATCAATAATAATAGTAGGCAGTCGTCACAACGATATTCTTCAGCTAGGTAAGTTCCTCGACTCTCAATTTCCCACACAAGTTTCTTTTTCGATTTGATTCGTTTTTTAGTAATTAGAACGCTTTTGTATTATTTATAGTTTTTATTACATTCTTATTTCATTAGGTTACGTATACAAAGTATTATTACTATGATTAAATAATTCATACTACTACTACACTAGTTACAAGACAGAAAGAACTTTAGTGTGATTAGATTTGTGTAGATTAAAGTTTTTAGCTTATTTCAAACAGCATTAAATAAATATGTATGGTACCACAAAATACTAACGGACTAAACACTCTTACTGCTATATGTAGGTTGAGATCTTCAAATGTGCAAGTGATTTTGAAGTGGTAAAGACATAACAAGGTCGCAATTTTTGTGTTTGTTAAATTTTAGTCGTGGTGTCGGCGTGGGCGCCGCCCCAAGCGGTTACCCCGGGCGTGGGCTGTATCTCGAGTTAGGCGGTGGCGAGAGGGATATTTCACCGCCCTCAGATAACGTCATGTTTGACAACCAATGCTATGCTACCACACCTTCCTCGTCTAATGGAAACTCAGACCAGGAACACTGTCAACGAAGGGATCCGAGACATCACCACATGGTATGATTTAAAAATATTCTGTAAGGCGAAGGTATATTATTATATTTAAATATTTTCCATAGAAAATATATATTTTTCACAGAGTTGATTATTAGTAAAAAACAATATGGAGGCAAATCATAAAGGTTTTCAAATTTTACGATAAGAATAAATATTGTAGCACATACATAATGTTTAATTAATATGTTATAGACAAATAACAATATTAAACATATAAATATAACAATTTTTGAATTTTTATTTCGGTAATTGAAGTGCACCCACTTTTAATTGGGAATCTGATTCGGAATGTGTTGCATCTCAATATACTATAATAAAGTGAATAATAATAGTAACTATTGTTATAAAAAATATAGTAGTATCTTTCTCGATCTGATCAGCTATAAGATGCACAAAGACGTAGCTTAAAACTTATGAATATTTAATGTATGTAATCTAGATATCAGCTGAATCAGAAAAACTTGACCTTTACGTTCTTAATATTTAGCTAAAATCCTTTTAAATCCAGGCTAACAACAGACTATATCAATATAACGGTGTCTCTTCTAAGGTAGTTTTGTATAGGTAATACAATAATATATAACAATTAAAAATGGTCTGATCAACAGAAGCCCTGTCTGTCTCGGCAAGCTTCGCAACAGAGCGCCACACCAGCTCCTGGATCTCCAACATCGCGTCTACTGTTGGAATATGAGATGCACCTCAGGAATACGCTAGCTAAGGGAATGGATGCTGAGAGCTACAGTCTGCATACGTTTGAGGCGCTTTTAAGTCAGAGCATGGAGGACTTGGGTAATGATTCAATTCATTGAGCGACATTTTGTTTTTTTATTAACACATTATTAACGAATTAAGCTATGTATTTTTACAAAATTTCAACCATTAAAAATTTTAAGCCGTCTCCTCTTTGAAATTAGGGTCTTATTTGATTTCAATTGTCTCAATTGTAGACATAGACGACACACAAAATCAGCAGTCTGTGAACACACAATAGATAGGCCTAATCACTACATATGCTTCGACCAACCAAAAGTACTTGCGAAACAAAAAAGATTCTTCCCAAGATTGGTACGAGAAGCAATTGAAATCAAAAAACACCCTAATTTCAATAGAGAAGACAGCTTAAAATTATCAAACACCTGGGACCCAATAATATCTAAACTAAAATCTCATGAAAAACAATCCGGAAAAATGAAGGACACCGTGTGCCAGTTTTGTAAAAATCCTTCCGGTTTTAGTCGATACCAATGCTGGGGCAATAAATACAGATAACACATAACCTCTCTGCAACTGTGACACTTATTTTGACACGCTGTAAAGCACGCGAAACGTCGGAAAAATTAAAAATAATGTAATATACTTAAATTTTGTAAAAATACATAACTTAATCCGTTAACAAAGTGTTTTTCTTTAAATGTTTTAAATTTAGTTATGTTAATAAAAGACAATATTATGTATAACGACGATACATCAAAGGTAGAAAATTACAGATCGAAATAAATCACGCTTAAGGTACATTTTTGAAAAACAAATACGAAACCTTTGTTATTAAAGGTTTTATAATTAAAGATATAAAATTATAATTAAAGAAAATAAAATAGAATTTATAAAAGTTACAATGTATAGGAAGGTATAGTGTCATTGTAACATAACAATATCATTATTTATTTTTTCGAATTCAAATAATATTTCCAATCTAACAAAAACTTAAGCACGTGCCTAATTTTTAATAACATCAAAATTGATAAAGTTAAAAATAATTAGTTCGAATAGAAACAGTAACTAACACTGGGGCAAAATATACTTTAACTTAATAATATATAACAACATTAACACTTGTTTAATTAAAATTAAATTCAAATAAAAAGACAGCGTCGAATTCGACACAGCCGAAATTTATTTATATTAAACGTTAAAACTAATTAAATTTTGGGGTTAAAGTACATGGAATGATTTATAAATAAAACTTATTTTAATAATGTTTCTTTATAGAATACAATGAAAATCTACCACCTTCCAATCAGCGAAGTCCATACCCACCACGACGACGTAAGTATTCATACTAATTATTATTGAAACCTTTTTTATGTTGTATTCCTATTCAGTTAGCAAGCGGTTGTTCCTAAAAATATCGCTTTCACAAAATCGACACGGAAATAATTTTTATTAAAACATAACCACAAATTAATTTCGGTAGTACTTAATTTGGTACCCAACAAAATACTTTTGTTACCTTGGCAAGCATGGAAGATAATTTTAAAATACACCAAACAGATTATTCAAAAAACAAATATCATTTCAACTATGCAGCACATAATTTAAGATTGAAAGATATATTTTAAAACATTATGTCGCTCTACCCTTATCCACTGTTTCTCAGAGCTTTGCGCAAAATTGATGCATTGAGAAAATATAATAATATAATATAATATTTAATATTTAAAATTAAACTTTTTTTTTAATATACACTTTTTAAAGTGTATATTAAAAAAACGTCTTTACGTTCTTACTTACTTCTATTCTATTCTTACTTCTATGTTCTTTATACTCTTTTGAACTACTAAACTACTACTGAATAGCCTTTTAAGGAGTTATTTTTATTTTTTTATGTTTATTATTCTTTTAGTTTTTAAGCTACAATGCCTGTTGACAGACCTTTAATAAAAATATGAATGAGACCTCTTTGACTAATCACATTTGTTTGCACACTGATTTATTGCTCCAATTTAGAAACGAATACATGAAACTGAAATATAGGTAATATTTCAGATTCACCAAAAATATATTTATTTATAATTATTGATAGATTCGTAAAAATAAAACTAGTCTTAAAATGACTAGTCCAATATGATTTAGAATCAACTGTTGATAGTTATATTTATAATAACCTATAGGTCCTGGATCACAATGCTCAGGCGGTGGGAGTCGTTCTTCAACACTTCCTCTACCGCATCGGATGGGGGTGGAAAGGCAGCACAGTGCGCGTTCAGATCGCGATGGATATTACAGGTAAAATTAATATTGATATTTTAAACGTAGCCTATATATATGAAACAACTAGCTGACCTAGCAAACGTTCTTTTGCCATAAATGTGATTTCAATTTTCAATTTAATAAAAAAAATAGGGGTTGCTCGTAGAGGGCTAAAAATTTAGGGTTGTATGTATTTTTGTATGTAAAATAAAAAATAAGAAAAGATGTCCAAAACAATAAAAAAAGGGGTGGGCCACCCTTAAAATTTAGGGGCATGAAAAATAGATGTTGTCCAATTCTCAGACCTCCCCAATATACACACAAAGTTTCATGACAATCGGTCAAACCGTTTAGGAGGAGTATGGAAACGAAAACTGTGACACGAGAATTTTATATATAAGATATATATGGGCTAGATAATTAAGTAGATAGACAAAGTGACGTGATGGTGATAAGATGATGGTCACGGCCTGCCAAACAACGGGTCTAGAGTTTGATTATTATAATTTATTTTGCGTTATAAATAAATTGATTCCTATAAAAGTCTTTCAATCAATAGCACACATAAAGTTTACTTAACTCGGGCCTAAGTGACCTATTCTGAAATTAGTCCTGGTATTATTATTTGATAAATAAAATGATAATACTGAAACACTTTAGAGTGACTTTGTATTAACGAATTTAGAACAATTTTTAACGATATTAACTGGCATTGAAGTAAGTGACTTAACTTATGGGCGCTTAATTAACTTACAAACTGTATGAACATGGGGACGTATAAGCTCCTTATTGTAATTATGAACTTCAAAGCATTGGTGAATTAAATTTAATAATATTAAAAGGGGAAGAGAGTTCTATAGTATATCTGTATATATACTCTCATTATAAAGTCAAAAACTACTTAACCAGTGTGAACGTAACATTATCTGGAACGAGCGTCTAGCTGAACATTCATAATCTTGAAAGTGTGGCAAAAAGGATGGTAATCCGTTTCAAATATTATTATTAACAAAAAAAATCCCATCTGTAATGTTTAAATTAACTTAGATAAAACATCCTTTATAATGAAAGCTACGGCTACATTTATGAGTCCGGTGAAGAACCGCTGGTTAGCAATAAAAGAATGCACAGTAAGGATAGAGTAATGTTGCTCACGGTTTAGACTCAAAAGAGGTTTTATCTCTGTAAGAATGTAAAACGAAAATGAGAGCTCTTGTCTTGTAAAAGTCATGAAGTATTTACCAATTGTATGAGTAATTTCATGCGATTTGATTTTTAGAAAAAAGGAGGACCTTTTTAAAGGTTTAAATAAAGCAATAAAATTATAGATAAAAAATCTGTTCAACATAGAAACAAAAGTCTGTTGTTGTTTAATCTGTGGGTGAATGAAAAACAACATATAGGAATAAAGTATATCTCGTTAATGTGATTTTAAAATGGCGTAAGTTTAGTGTTGTAGTAAAATTCCATTCTATATTCAAATTAAATAAGCGGTTGGTGGATTAATTTACTCGATTCGAAAGTTATCAGGATTTTATGAATTATTCAAATCAATATTGGCGAAGTTCTGTCTGGACTCATTGTTACGATACAATCAAGATATCTCCAGATATTTCACTTTTTCTACCAACTTCTATTTGAATAGAATGTTGCGGTGTATTTTGAAAATCTTTTGATGAAAATTCTTTATATTTTGCATTGTTTTAGCGATCGCAATGAATTAATGAGGGAACGAGAGAGGGAGCGCGAACGCGAGAGGGGATATCTCAGTGATCATAATACCAGGTTTGTAGTTTTCATTTAGGTAATTACTTAATTTTAATTATATTATTTATTAATTAATCATCATAAAAGTATTACGTGAAAATTGTATCTTACCCCCTCATTTTACATTTAATTAGAATAAATTTATCATACCTATTTAATTTAGTAATTGATTTAACTTTCACGGCCTAATGGATATCGTTTGTTTTAAAAGCGCTCATCCTATGCGATCGATCTAATTTGAATAATAAAAACATTTTTAGCACTATTACTAAAACCTTGATAACTGTCTTAGACTGGCAGTATTGTCAAATTCAAAATGCATCGTAACGCAGTTGCGGTTTTGTAACTCATTAAAACTATGAAAGATTTAAGGAACTTTTTAAACGAAATTTAACGAATTTTAAACTGTTTCATTAACATTAAACATTACTAGTTCATGTCAACGTTTCAGTAACTGAAATTGATTTGACATTTCGCTTAACCTAATATGACAGTTACTCCTAAAATTGACATTTCAAAAGCCGAAAGAGTTGCGTATAAATATTTATAATTAAGTAAATTCGTTCATAGCTTTAAACTGAATCCTTTTACAGGGATCGAGTGAGAGATCGCGACCAGGGTTACCTGAGTGACCATCAATCAAGGTGAGTTCTAGTGTAGTAAAAAACAGTTGAGAGTTATGAAACGAACATACATAGCCTTGAGCCACACATATTATATAATACGTAAAGCGCACTGAAAATTTCTGCAATAAGAAACAAATGCGAGTCGGACTCTCCCATCAAGGTTGACTAAATTAAATGGTAAATTTTATTACCTAAAATTATTATTTTTTTGTTTATGCATAAGGATTGTCAGTAAAATAGTCAACAAGTTACAACACAAACTCATCTATTCTGGTTATGTTTTTGTGGCAAAGTTTGCACTGTGTACATAATATAATGACTTTATTCATTTTCAATAGCAGAAACCACCACTGATAAGTTTGCAAAATTATTAAAACTACAACATTAAAATTTGAACTACAATGACTACAAGTCCTTAACTACCTGTCCATTTGCCGATGGATCTTGTTTTTCTTGGATGCTCTGTTACCTTCTGTCGATTTTTCTTTTTTCAAGTGTTTCTCCGATTTATTTTTGGAATATGTTTTTATATAGTGTTTTTATATAATCAGTAGTATGATCTATGATTCTTACATTTTTTACTATTCAATTTATTAGGGCTAACGATATATTTTCTTTTGTGAGTTTCGGAAAGCGACATCAGATCTGCACACTGTTTAGATATGTATTTTTGAATTTAACCTTTGTGCACCCATAGTAAAGTGCAAAATTACTCTCCATCGTTAGAGACACACCGTACATTGCATAGGCAGCCGTGATTGCTTCTAATTTAATATAAACTTCATTGAATAGCAATAAAATTCAAATTGACTCAATTTATTACATTTTAGTTAGAAAACCTTTTTAATGGGAAAAAGAAAAGGGCTGATTTTATTTTTTCTCGCCGTAAAAACCGTCCACGGACACAACATTTACACAATGGTCCAGTAGTTGTTGAGTTACGTTCTCGTCACTACATTTCGCGATTCATTTTATAGATTTGACTAGAATCAACTCAACAGACTTTTAATTGATTATCTTTAAAATTTTAAAACTCTTCATACCCATTAATAAAATATTTATAGTAAAAGGTTTATGAAATATAGATGAATGTTTAAAGCCCTTTTTACTGACTGTAAAAAACTTGATGTTGGATGCGTATGTTTTACTTTGGATATATATTGAAATGTTCTTTTCCAAGACAATATTAATTTACCGGTTTTGCATTCGTTATTTTAAATGATAAATCGATGAATTTCAAAAGCACTCTTTTACGAAGATTCAAGCTCTCGAACGTTATCTCGTTATCCGCATCATTTCTCCAAGGATCCCTCTTGAGAATTATTCGTTTTTAGACTCGAATTCAATTTCAAAACATTTTGTACGCGCAATATTACCAAGTCTGATTGTAAAGGCAATTTGTTATTCATTCTGAACGAACAACAAATGAAATGTTTTATGTCTTTTTTAATAAAAAAATGGCGGAGAACGCAATAAAACAAAGTTCAAAACCTGTTTTAAATTTAGTATGAAAAGCAATAATAATGTGTGAAAAAAACTATTATACCAATCGGTTGGACTTATCCTTTTTTGCATTTATTACTAATACAATCTTTTTATCTGGCGCTGTCTTCACATATATGCAATATATATAGTAGCATTGAAAACTCCGATAAAATAAAGACAAAAATGTTAAAAGCATGAGCCTTGACATCGAAATAATTCTGCATTCATAATATTCACAAGAACGACTAGAGATCACTCGGCAAAATGTGTGTACCTACTGCATAAAAATTCACTTCATTTTGTAGCGTATAAAAGTTTGACACGAATATGTCGTTGTTCTACAAATGATGCTTTTTTTTGAAACAGAACTGCCTCTGTGTAGAATGGCTGTCACCTAACATATTATTTGCTTGTAAATTGCTCAAAATACTTGTCAAAAATACTTTAATTATTCAAACATTTGAACGTAATATTTCGGTTAAAAGCCTTGGCGACCATTTAATTGCCTGTTCTTCTCACCCGTTCGAAGTCATTGATGGATAGGCCTGGTAGTAGGACTGGCCGTATCTGAAGATTTAGTCATTTTTGCGTATTAAAAAATAATTTTACAAATAATATATTTTGACTTTTACTTGATTCAGTTTCTCTTCAGATTTGAATAAGTCTCTTTACACTTAAGGGTTTAATCTATATAAATTGTGTGAACAAACACATTATGTTGTATATATGTATGTGTATGTTGAACATAACACACATATATGTATGTGTATGTTTTTATAAAATAATCTACGTAAGCATTCATACAATACAGGATAAATAGCGTACCTTGAAGCTATGTTCAATATTATGAGTATTATTGAAAATCGGGCCGTAATTTCCCTTACTATTTATGCACAACAGCTTCGGGTTTAATTAGACAGACGAAAGCTATTCCGTAAAGCTGTTTAATCCTCTTGTATTAGAAAAGGATCAGCACACAATTTGGAATTCTATTAGAGTGAAGGAACACGAGATCGCTACTTTGTAGGACAGTTTCCGTTGACGATTCGATTTTCCTCGGATTTGTTAGTGTTTTTCTTTTTGATTGGATTGCGCATTGGAGCTTCGATTCTCATAGACTTTTTGTAGTTCTAGGGTATCTAGATCGTGAACTACATCACACTTTTATACTAATTAGCGCTGCATAGTTATTCTAATGGCTAGCCACTTTTTGGTAAACATAATTATTTAAATAGAAAAGTATATGTTAGTACATTACATTTCATATATATGGAATAATTATTCTTAACATTTCGAAATAATAGTTGAAGTGTAAGAAAATGTCACGTTCAGGAAGCATTCGACTTGATACAAAATCTCCAAGGTAATATCATAGTGTCGTTATTATAGTCATAATAGACTCGCTTCCTTCCAGCTACGACGTATCACAAGGGACTTACACAAATATGCTAGATATTTATATCAAATTTTGAATCTTTATGAAATATTTATAAGTATACACTTTTATTTAAAATATATATTTATTTATATATTTATTATTATTTATATATTTTTTATTTATATATTTCAAATATATATATCTATAAATAGATTTATGAGTCGTAAAAATCACAAAGATTTAAATCAAACACTTATCATTATCATGATTGCTAAACACAGACTTAAATAACCTCTAATGACTGACGCATTCGTAACAACCCTCCTATAGAAATTACTATTACTTAGAATTCAATCTTCGAAAACTAACATTACACTATTCGTTGAATATGGTAATAAAACTTATTCTTCACTTATATACGTATTCAGATGTTATTGAACATGGAGCAACCGCTGACACTAACTGACACCGTTGTTCTAAATATTATAGCTGAAAATACGCGAAACACCAACAGTTCACATAAGGAATATATTGTGTGTATATATGTGATTTATATTTAAAGTGTATTCAGCTTAATAAATCAGATTTGAATATTGCTTTGGCTTATTCATTTCTCGCGTCCTCTCAAAAGGTTATATCGTGGTGAGGCTGCAAATCCCACCACCTTGAATCTCCAGCCGTAGGGCTCCGTCTGCTACCTTAGGTCTCATGGTGCAGACTTCCCGTACTTATTTATATATTTGTATATTCACTATGTTTGTGTTAGGGTACAGTTATAGGGCTTAGGGATCTGAAGTTAGTTTCCCTCTCACATACTTAGTAATTTTAGTGCTGTTTGTCATAATCATTACAGAACATCACCATACACAAACTGATATTTTTACATATAACCATACTACACAGTCCACTAACTGGCAGACTGTACAATACGTATTTATATATCATGAAAACAAACAGTGTTAAATTTGAAACAATGTAAGTAACGTTGTGGAAATGGAATAATTGCTTTGGAAATAACGCATTCCCGTTGCTATAAATTGCGCGGCAACAAAACGTTTTAAACGCGAAGTTACATTGAAGGCTATATTTGTGAAGTAGCAATGCAATATACGTATTACGTAGGTTCAGAGGTATAGGCTCGAGTGCAATCGTATACGGTTCAGTACTTTTCCACGTCTGTACTCCGGAGTTGCACGCTTTTTATTTCTAACAGGGTTTCCTTTATTTTTAAACATTAGCCAGTGGATAGTTTCATAGAAATAGACTCGTTCTAAAGGGCTAAGCGTAATCAATGGTTCTAACTCCCTAATAAATGGATTACATTATAAAAACACAATTTATAATAATGTAATAATAGATCGTATTATAAATTTCTTATTGTTTTTTTCATTTTCTCACAGTTTCGTGAGCGCATCGAGATGTGCATCATGCATCGGTGAGTCTGCTCGCTCGGCGTGGTACCGTCACTCAGACGGGTGGAGGGGGCAGCAGCCTACTGGTCCTCGTCGCTCGCCATGGGACTCACTCCCCAGCCTACGTCACGAGGGAAGCCTCAACGATTCCGGATATAGAAGCAATCGGGCCGATAGCTTCGAACAGCGGTAGGCAATATAATAAAATTTTAGTCATTGTATGGAACAAAACTCTTTTACATTTTAATCGTTTAATTGCGAAACGGGAAAATTTCATTAATTTTCTAGAAAAGTTTATCAACTAGACAAGAGAACCGTTTAATTTTCCTTTCTCGCTGCCGTATTTATTCAGGTAACTTTATATTCAGAAACCTTACTTTGAATTTTAGAGTAATATAGTTCATTTAAATTTACGGCGGTTTTGCATGGTAATATCATATGTTTAAATCGTCTCGCAGCATTCAAAGAACTCTACGATTCTCGTTTTAGAATCCTAAGTTTTAAATTAATATGGCTTAAAACATAACTTGTAACCATAGATTTAATTAAGTATTACATATATATATATTCATTTCATATGTAATCTACGACTAATTAATATAGTTAAGAATTAATTATGACATTAGGAAACTAAGTATGGATAGACAGAATGCCAGTAAAAACATGGTTGCCAGGTGCCGGCTTATTTTCTACTTGCCTTGACACCGTAGCGTGTTAACTAAATTACAGTTCAACGAGTTAGATTATTTCACCAAGTCTATATCGATCACTCCACAATCTGTGGAAACATTTTACTAAAGAAACTCCAGGCTCTACTTGTAAGTACTTAAAATATAAGGAACCAAACTAAATGCCTTCTTATTTTTCAAACAGAGTTGCATTAAATTAAAATATTATTACGCTTTATTGAAATACTTCTATATTAGCGAAATTATAGTTATTTGAGTTTGAGATAAATATATAAGTATAAACATAAAGAGATTGATTTATTTATTCAATCTTCATCGATTGATAGAATAACGATAATATTATGGAAACGTCTGAACTCATTTGAGTCACAGTACATAAAATATGCACGAGCCATTTACCGCAGCATTTGCCTCAAAATCAATCACGAGAGTTCTGATGCTAAATACTTTATGAGATTTAAGACGTTTTATCCTTTCATAAGATTCGTATCTGTTTATTTTTGTTATTCGGATTATTATAATAAAGCTCTAAACACCCAATTTTAGATAGTATAGTAGTATAAAATAATTCAGTAAGAATAATATCTAGTTTATTACCCGATGCCTATTCAGTAATTAATATCAAAGTGTATAATACAAACTATTATATACAATCTCTTTACGTTATAGGCATTTAAAAATTACCTAGGTATTTTAGACAATACTCAATTTAACATTAAGTGATTTACGAATACGATAAACTATTTATTCCTTATTCTCGTTATAAATTGTCTATGACGGCTATAAATAAAAAGTCTAAAAATTGAAAGATTTCATTGTTGGCGAAATGTGCCATTTTCCTAAAAAAAGAAAAAAATATCCATCTCATTGTTATATATCACCATGTTTGCATCAAAAAGTATTCAAACAAAATGATGAACAGATAGTTTTGGTCCCTTTGAATGGCGGCTTCACATTGTTCATCACTCGTAAATCCTCTATGAGAGCTCATTACATGCGAATGCCTGTGGTCACTTTCCGTAACAGGACTGATAACTGAAGCGGAAATTCGAACTAACCTATTTCCGCTCGCTAAGATATTCTAAATGCGAAATTTACTTATACATATTCACTGAATTGAAACACAAACTTTTCAAATATTTCAATACGACAAAAGAATAATGAGTATTCCTTCAAATCAATATTGTTTCACAAAGCTTATTACGCTTCTTGGGAATGTAACACAAGTTAGACATTCGAATTTATTTGTATAATCTGCAAATATATTTTATCAGATACTTCCAGAACTTACCACTTAGAACTTCCCATTTATCACAGTCATAAATTTATTTGTCCTAGAGATTAATTAGCGAGAATTATATGAAATATTATAGATTAAAGATTAGGCTTATCCGTGATTCCACGGAGATCACTGAATTTTATACGAACCCCAATAAACTTCATTTTTAAGTTAATAAAATTACAAATAAATTGGTTTAGAAGTTTATTGAAAGACAGTTGCGACTGATAAATTAAGTCAATATCAAAGAATTTTTTTTATATGAATTCAACACAGTGACCTACCCATGGTAAAAACATTAGACTACACTATGAATTGCTAGTATAATATTACAGTTCGCTGCTCAAAGGCTAGCTTTGTGAAGAACCTTGGCGTGACATAACTTTTCCCTCAATGTAGATATACATACTTTGTATGGAGCTTTTTATTTTAGACATAAAGAACTACTAGCTTTTTTGATCAATTATTGTGCTTTGGCTATGGCGCTTTATTCACATGAGCATAAGGCAATAAAGTTATTCACAGTTCATTACTTTTCTTACTGTTTAATTCTTGTGGTAACAAAAGGGAAAAACATTTTAAATGATTTATTATTTGTAAAATAAATGATACAAAAAGGAAGATAGTTGAACTTCAGTTGTTTCGTCTGCTACGTTGGTCAGCTACCTTCCACTTTAAAATATCAATAAAGTCACATCAAGAACTAACCGTATTTATAGTTTTATGACTAACACAATAACAATATTTCATTCAAACTTCATATAAAACTAAAACTAAATGTAAATATTTTTATTTAAACAAGTTTTTAATCACCACTATTCTCAATAATGTATCGTTTGTAAAATGTAGGTATTTGATTGAAGACTGTTCTTTAACAGTAGGTTTTTTTGCAGTGGTATGTTCGATCGTCAAGACAGTGTACGGTCGGAATATACTAGTGATCGGGAGTCATCTCGATACGGCATCGTCCAACAGGCATCAATCGATAGCACCGACTCCAGGATTTGCTATTTGACTTCAAGTGAGGTAAGTGAATTTGATTTAATATTATAAAGGAACATGTTATCATATTAATAATTATAACACCGTTGTTCATATATATTTTAATATATAATTTTAGTTATGGAGCAGAATATTCACTCACAGTAATAGATTTCAAGTTAGGTTCAGCCTTCAAAATCTTAGATAATAGTGTATTAAATCCAGGACCTACTAAATATTTAGACAATTTATAAATATTGTAATTTTTGGTGTATTTTATGCAACCAAATTCATCTATATCTATTTAAACACACGATAGACTTATATAGACGCGAAACGAATGCTAAAATTATTGTTTCACGCCCAAGAATATAATTTTTTTCATATCGTTAGTCGTTATATAACAATAAAGATATTAATAAAGATAATAAAAATAGTTATAATACAAACAAAATTATATCTTGCTCTAAATTAATTACAACGACGCTATGTAAAAATTGGAGTTACAAATGAATTTGTTTTATCAGTATTGAAGTGAAAATCCAATGCGATACGCTAGAATGAAATTTCTAGCATTTTTCATCTCGCAAATGGAAACTTCATGTTTTTTGTTTGCCAATAACAACTCTTGATCTCGTTGCTGTAACTCTATATTTCGACTAGTTCAAAAGATATCCACTATGTATTACATTTGTAAGATTTACAATATTGAATAAATGCAATTTGGCTTAAATTTAATTCAAAAAGTTAAATTTTAGACAGAGCATTACTTTTTTCATCATATATCTTATAAATTGTATCGCAAATTTTATATATTTAAATTTTAATTGCTAAAAAAGAATTTCGTATTTTAAGTAGAATATTAGGAAGTAAATATATATAAAACATATGCTAGATGTGTTGAATTAATAATTTTTAAGAAATTAATTTAAAATATAAAAATATAAGTAAGTATTCTATTTCTTATGATTTTACGAGCATTTATAGAAATATAAAAAAGGCATTTCAATAGCTAGCACTGTGCTTGGATGGGTGCTGCAAGCCGGCAGGTGATCGAGCAATAGTTGAGCGAATCTATCTCTCCCAGGGACATATTAAATTTAAATATTTTACCATACTTTTATCACTGTGGTATAAATTTTGTTTTGTTTGTTTGTTTTTTAGCTCTATTTCTCTAAAGAGATTTATTTTTCCCATTTTTAACACAATATTCATTCATATTTGCTCATATTAAGTTTAAGATATATCTGTTATATATCTGTTCTCGAAAAATATACTAGCCAACACAAAACAAGGTTTTAATTGAAACTAAATCCTGTAATTAGGTCGGTGAACTGTATGATATTAGTTCAGCTATTGATTATATTTGTTTTAAAAATCAGAGACAAAATATGTACACTAAATCAAAGTTTAGACAAATAATCTCACAGGCGTTATTATACATTTATAGTAGAGTACTGTACTTCGAGACTTCACCGTGAAACCGCATTACAGGCACGCCTTTGTTTCATTCAGTTTAGGTTGATATACAAAGCTCTTCATTAATTAACAAATTTACATTCAGATTAATCAAGTCTAATATTCAAAACAAAAGCGACTAACTAGTTATTGAGGTACATTACAGCCACATATAATATTGAATAAAATATTCATATAAATCTAAACTAGATCTTTGCAATTCATAATACAAACATGATCGTTTGATATAGGGAACATCCTCATTTTCCGTAGATTTTTTCTTATAGAACTTAATTATTGGAGCAGTATTTTATAGAACAGTTGCAACCTGATATAGCCTAGGTGCGGTGAATCTGGGTAAGGTCGTACGGCCTCGGCGAGAATCGCTAGGACCTGCGCACTGAGAGACGCGCAACGCTGCGCTGAAACTCACCAATTGTACTCTGAACGTGGCATTAAAAATATTATTTTGAGGTTATGTTCCTTCGATTTAGTAATATAAAAAACAAACAAACTGTGGACAACGGAGTCTTAAGAAATTCTAACGTTAGGCGTGTCGAATGTCGCGAAAGAGGACATTGAATCGTAAATTGAGACGTTTTGTTTGTGTAAATACAAAGCTTTTGCTATCAAGTGCACGGACAAAGACTCTGAGTCGATATGTTAAATATTAATGAGAATTAATTATATGGTTGTTATATATTCAAATTTTAATGTTTTGACTGTTGATTAAGTGTTAAGTCGACTGTGTAAAGTCAATTTTAAAGGCCTACGTAGATTGGTATTTCTAGTATAGTGTTCTACTTCTTGTAGTTAAAAAAGGTAGAGTTCCTGCATATATGTTGCTTAATTCCACCTGTGATATTAAATTACTTTTTAGATAAACTCTCCAAATGCCAATATCCATTTCATGTAAATTTTAGAAACGGAGATAATTTTTGTGTAGAAGTAGTAAAGTTTTAGGATACGCTTAGTAGAAGCTAATATGATTGTCTGGTAACTGGATGGGGGCCACCAAATCGAAGAGTTTTATACAGGTACCTAAATACTTAATATTACTTCCCAGAATGTTTTTCACATTGTTTACTGTGTGAAGACTAGTGGTATTACAATTAAATTATTGCTTTTACAGCCTGAACCAGATTTCCGTTTCATAAACTCCTCTAGATAATATAATATCTTTAATAATACATTAAATATTTTTACCCTCAAATTAAATAACCGTTCATATATTTATTGTATGTGTAAGTTATTATTGTTGTTTATTTCTCATCTGCATATAATCGTAAAAATTAAAAATCAAAGCTTGATTGAAAGAAACTTGAGTTACCGCCATCTATCGTGTATATACGAATTTTGTAAATGACAAAATTCGTCATCCTCTGAATTACTACGCTAGCGAATTTTATGATTGCATATAATTCGTTATTACAGTATTCCAATATTCATAAGATTCATTGGCTTATATTGGCTCGTTTTAAATATATACTGGTTTAATAAAATTTAAGCTGTATACATGTTCACAAAACGATTCGCCATTGAATTAATGCGGACATCTAACGAGATAAAAATTCACTTTCGCCTCATTTGTCAGCTAATGGATTTAAGAGGGCCAATATTTATTTTCAACCGCAACCCTGTCTGCCTTACAGGGGCTGTAAATTGTGTCAGGGTCGTGTTATTGATCTCACTTCTTTTATTCTGACATTCGACCCTTCCTGTACGTACGACTAGCTATTTTAAGGTTTCATTTAATGAAAACAAAGACAACACTGTAATAAAACACCATAGATACATAGTGAACTTTATAGATTTAATATATCATATTTTTTTTATATAGTATATATATATATATATATATTTAGTTACAATAAACAAAGGATCCAGGCACGGAATATAAATATTAATTTTAACTTATGAAAACTACGAGAAAATATTTCGATTCTCGAGTTATTTGTGCTCCTGTATGTGTGTATAAATAGTTAACATCGCATATAATAAGAATACAAAAAAGGAGACTCGGAACAAATTAGCATGATTAACTAAACTATTTCTTAACATAGTCCAAATGGAAGAAAACAACGAAGAATATACATTTTTAAGTATTTTATATTTTTCAATACAATCATTAACCAAGCTGCCCATACCCTTTAAGTCGTCTCTAAAAAATAATTAGCCTCATTTTTTTTCTCATCTATCACTGATGTTAAAAAGAATTTAAATCATATGATCAGGAACCGTAACATCCAGTTACCGCTCATTTAAATATCAAGGTATATTACATTTCAAGTATCCCACTTATGCATTAGATTACTAGAATTTTAATAAACGCGACAAAAAGATATGTTAAATTTATTTTTAAATATTACCATACAATTGAAATCGTTCAATAGGGACTTTCGCATTAAGTACCTAAGAAAACCATATCGTTTCTCAAAAGCAACGCATTTATAACCCATCAAACAATATGTATCACTTAACACCTAAAAAGGCATTCCCCTGTTCTATAAAAAACGCTCCATCACTGTCTCAGGTACTGTAAATAACGAATTTCAATACATTTGCCGCACATATTTTTCTATGTAAACATGTTATCTATGTTACACTATGATCATTAAATTAACAAATAAATGCGTATGTGTCAAGGCACATTTTCCACCCGTCATTATGAGGAGAGTTCAATCATTCAATGTATTAAATTAAACGCAAGTTTGGTTGAGCCCGTGAAGTGATATATAATTTTTGTCTATTTATTATAATATTTGTCTAATTAACTATGCTGTTTTGCACCTGTAGATTGCTTAAGACAGCTGTTTATTAGATAGAGAGTTTTATTTTTTAAAATAACTATTAAACTTTGAGCTGGTTAAACTGCAACATTTCTTTTATTAAGGCTAACAAGCCACAAATAATAAAGAACAAGTATTGCTTGTTAAAACTAAGATTGATATACTTAGTGGCCATTTTGTTTCAACTTTTCAACTTTCGAAAAAATATTAATATATTCTAAAAGAAATGTATATAAAATCTTTTCAAACCCATATATAATTAATTATAGTATATTTATTTCAACTTTTTTACTTACAGGTAAGCAACACTTTTTATCTTATATTTGAAATCAACTTAGACGAAAGGTAAGTTACATTTGTAATTAATCAGTTTTAATAATCGTTTGGGAGCGAAGAGTTACGAGTTTCGGCCATGTACGGTAAAAGCTTTTAGAAATATAAGACTACGTTTTCTTTATAGTTGTGGGAAGTATACTTACAGTACCTTTTAGGGACGGCACGTTTAAAGATAAAAAAATTACACCTCCGATTGAATGTCTTTTATAGAAATGGCGGAAAAGTTTTTAGTTCCTAATATTCTTAATAGCCTTGGAAAGCGTCATCATAGAGTTTTGTTTTTACTGTAGAAATTTAACGATTTTACTAAATTTATCGATAAGGGTAATAACAATTTTGTCGTAGTAACCTTCGACTATCAAATGTAATATAATAATTAACTTTTAACAAAAAATATAACTTAATCACATTTTAACAAGTTGTTAAATAAAATACTGACCGATTTAGTTACATAATCCTTTGGCTTAAATCTTAATACAAACAGTGGCATTGATTACTACAGCTGCTTTGCGTAATTGAATGTTCAACATTATCAAAGTTATAATTATCCTAATGTGATGATTCCAGTTATTACTCATCGTTAATTTTGCCAACATCCGACATCCAAAAAATTGCCTTTTAAAAATACGCTCTAGTATATTTAATTAGTTAAATTAATTGAAATGCATGTAAGACAATACTAGTTTATACATTTATTTTGAGATTCGAACTTTATTTAATATCCTATTTAGAATTTCAGTAAATTTATGAGACGTAATTACGTATTCTTGGTTAAGGTTAGGTTGGAGTGTTCTTGAAAAGATTGGGAACGAAAAAGTAAGCAAATCATTTTCACTTTTGGTTTTATCCGCATATTATAAGCTTATTTGAACTACATATTACCGAACAAACTAAACATTACAACTCTAACAATATAAACATACGGTTTGTTGGTTATTGTTTTAGTGAGACTTTTTCACTTTATTTCAAATTTTAATCTCTAAACAACGATTTTTATTTATCGTATAAACCTATATTATTGTATTCAACGATATATATTCATTGACCGTAGATTGACTTGCTTATAACTAGGACGAGGGCACTTGAATTTTTTAGCTAGAATCAATGGTTTATGCTCTGTTGTCACGTTTTCTTTGACTTCTTTAAAAATATGGTTCCAATCCTAATGGAATTTAATGAACTGCTTCCAGTAGAGTTTGTATAAAACCCCACATAAATTATCATTACAATGGACTGTTTGAGTCGACAATGACCCGAATGAATGAAAAGTGGTTTTTACAACTTTCTCATTGATTTATTTATACTCGTCTTGATCGCTCCAATGTGGAATGTACCTTTTTAGTTAAGATCATCAAATCCAAGTAATGCTTGAACATATAAAAATTGTAGATATAAATTAAAGGTAGACTATAAGTACAAGAAAAACATCAGGTTTTATACAATTAATTATATATCATATTTATGAAAATAGCGTAATAAAATCTACGCTTCTATGACCTCGCTTCGATGACCCAAAAAGATGCTTGTTAAGGGAAGATAACACATAATAATTTCGTAAATAACGTCCCGTACATCCCGAATAACTATTATATTTATGTTATATGAATCGTCTTAGTGAAGCAGTCTACGTCTTATTGCGACGTTATAAAGGAATAGAGAATATTTCCAACAAAATATGAATTTAGTTGAGATAATATTTTATTTAATAATTAAAAATAAAAAGAGCCTATGACGATTATTTATTGTATAATAATATTGCACAGCTTCACGTATTATTCATTCTATAGTATTTACTTTAGCTGTAACCTCTTTTCTCTTCGCGGTCGGAAATAAACTCCCCATTGTTGGTACGTATAATAGCTGCCGAGACTTATACACTTTTTGTTAAAACAAACCAGCTACTTTCAGGAGAAAAGAAAATGTAAGGTTACTGAAGTACCTTTGTCTGCTGCCACGAGTATATTGATTCCACATAAAAAAATACACAATATTATGTACTTGTAACAGGTGTTTTTATATGGAAGGTTTTAAAAACTTATTAAGAACCAAAAGTAAATTAAATAAAAGAGGTTCTTTCCATGAACATAAACATTCACTTACCTGGAATAGGTACTGGCTGCCCGACATTTTTAACTTTGTCACGTAGCGCCGTTTCCATGCCTTTGAACATAGATTGCAGTGGAATAGTGATCGTGAAGTTGTTACCGGGAATGAAGTTGACAGCGGCATAAGTAATGTCCCTGACATCCTTAGAATGTTCATTTCATTTTCGATTTGTGTAAATAGAGACGTTATAAGAGCATACATTTAGCTGTCATAACAATGGGCTGTAATTTGAATGTAAGATATTTTTTATTGCAATGCATTGCACAAGGATAAGGTTCAGCTAACGTACCTTTTCAAATAAACAGAATTTTTTAAACAATATAAATGTTTAAGCAGGGTCTGATCAAGTTTATATTTCTTTTCATCAATCATCATTTGTGGTTTTAAAAAAAGGACATTGAACCTTAGTCCACTTATAAAATCTAAACATATTTTTAGCAGTTATTTCCTCTTAAATGTAACCCTACGAGGAATATTTTGCGCGCGAGAACGCTCACTTAAGAAGCGTGAGGGCTGTGCGATAATACCTGCTTGTACATTTAATTACATTTTTCATTTAGAAAAACGTTTTTTAATTAATTTTAAGATCTTGATTACACAAATGATACTGGATTCATTAACAGAAGTCATGTTCTGAGCGAAAAAATGTCTTCGGATCCGTTTTGCATTCAATATTTGCTTAAAACGCATATTGATTTTGTAATT
Organism: Pontia daplidice; assembly: GCA_963693355.1. Classification (NCBI taxonomy): domain Eukaryota; kingdom Metazoa; phylum Arthropoda; class Insecta; order Lepidoptera; family Pieridae; genus Pontia; species Pontia daplidice. Next base: position 1,382,252 of record CAVNZL010000003.1, read on the forward strand.
TAACGGCGTACAGCGCCATTATCTCTTATAAAGACTGATGATTTATCCATAAGTATCGGTGTCAATTTGTTTACAATCCATTATATAAGTTAATACCATTTGGCCAGAAAAGTACAAAGGCAAAAACCCAGTTGACTGTGCACGTTCCTTGTCTATGAATTTAGGCTATACGAGTAACTTTTTTGTTGTTATAGCTGCCAAATAAATCATAAAGTAATCATTCGATCAAAATGTGAGATTCGGTCGTGTCAGAGTGTTAGGCGGATAATACAGGGTAGAGGCGCCGCGGTGCCGCCCGCCCGCCCTCTATCGCGCCTGCTCCGAGCGCAGCCGAGCGCTTACGATCGTTTCGGGCAGTAGCGATGTTTGACGAACGCAGCCACCCTCTGCGACGCGTGCCGGATCCAGTCGCAGTGAGAACCGCCTGGGCGTTGGAGCGATTCCGTGTATCCGTTGTGTGGTTATGTAACTCCATAAAGTTATATATTTATCAACTAAAAAAATTACACTCGATCGCGGTACAAACATTTCAACATTGCTTGTTATTATTGACACGATGGATTGAACTATAATTGTACATGTGCTAGTGATGTGTACCTACGCCTTTACTCCCGGTAACAAAACGTCATCCGAACAGGTTTATTGCTTAATTAAAAACATTAGGACTAAAAATTCAATTTTATTGTTAATGCACCAGACTACATTTAAAATACTGATTTATTAATGCGTCTTGAATTCTGTCACAGACTTATTTGTTTAATTTATTTGTTCAGCAATATTGTATTGATTTTACGGTACAAGCTGTACAAAATTACTTCACTATTATGTATGAGTAGTTAGAATTATACATGTTGATTTTTAGAAGAAATAAAACTATTATATTTGGCGCAATGCAGGACGCCGTTATTACTAAAAAATATGGGCTAAATAAAAATAATTAAAAAAAACTTTCTGATTGTTATACAGTGTTTTCTGATACTAAGCAATAATAAAAAAAGGAAGTGTTATAGGTACATTTAAAAGTAGATATTTATATCAACATTTTTTGATCGAATATAATTTATAGAAATTAAATTAGCATAATTTTATTCAGCGTAAAATCTACTAGTTGAATCGACCCTATTTCCTACCAACGCAGTTTCATCGTAATTATCTATTGAACGATACGAATTACTTTTAATGGGAAATCATTATTGAAAAATACTCAACGTTATTTTTGTGAAAAAATTAATAAAGATTTATTTTAATTACATTTCAAACGAAATTTTACTAAATGTTGTTTTTGATACTGTGAACGTTGAAAAAAGTGCCCTTTTTAATGGAAATGATACGTCAAATAGGCTTTTAAGCTGAATTTTTTATGTACACAAAGCGTCCTTTTTAAAATAAAACAAAAGCTTTATTGGAATTAAATTTAGAATTGTAGAACATTTCTATACTGACGTAATAATGCCTTACCTGCTAATGTTAAAATTTACATTTTAAGCCTCGTATCTACGAGGACAGCTGCGTGACGTAACTGAAATAATAGTTATAATGTAATTACGGAGTATACGTTCAATTGCAGAAGTTATCTGTAATGATATAATTATTCTGATATACATGAAACAACGCGACATGCTACGCATGTGTGCTAAAGACACTTATAGAGCGGATGAAAGATCCGGGCTGCTAGGGATATATATGTTAACTAATATAAATACATTTTGTCACTCAGGAAATTAATATAATATTGCTTGCTATATTTATTTAAATTGTATATTTAATACTTTACAAAAATAAATTTTAAATTTATACATAACAAATATTTGTGAAATTATCACCAATGACATCTAATAATTTCACGATTTTAATAGGTTAAATCTGTTCATATTTTGTGTAGTTATATCTGTTAAAAATGTTAATTTATTTCCACACCAATTTACATAAATAACGGACGCGTTTTGTATCATATCTTCAAAAGATTCATTTCGTGGTTGTGATTGAAACTCATCGTACAAATTTCAGTTAGCTTAAATGACAATCCCGTAATTTTCTCAACGCTAGTGATAGACAAGATAGGCGTGTAGTAGTCAAAACTACTACATACTTACTACTACTTACTATGCGGGAATGTAACGAAACATTTTACTTTTTAAATTTGTGTCAAGGCTTATTATTATCTGTACCTCATGTGGAATTCACGGGTCACTCAATTCTATCATTCTCCAGTCACGGCTTACCTCCAACACAAACAGCCCAATACGAGCCTAAACTATTTAAGGCAATATTCATAAAAAATAAAATCTACTTGGCAATTAACTCACTTTCTATCCAATTATTTTTGATTATTGTCATTATTGTATCTGTGAAACATGTGTTAGGACGCATCTGTATTCATAAATTGTATCTCTTCTTATATATTCTGTTCCTGTGATGTGTTTCTTATGTAATAAATATTTACGCTATAAAAAAAAGATAGTTCTAACGGGACACTTTGACCGATAAGTAATAGGTAATTTGTAAAGTTTTTATTGTATTTTACGAGGCTATTATATATGTAAGTATTTTGAAGCGTATAAAAATGGTTACGGAAATCATACAAAATTTGAATATATCTAATAAAATTCACGATACAATAAAAGTTTTAATATAACATTTTTTCACTTATGAATGAGGTAACCATATCGCGTTGTATTTTCCAGAGGTAACGAGTGCTGTAAGCGATATTAAAATAGTATAATTATTCATATAAAGAATTTGTAGTGAATAAAGAAAAAAGGTTTTATATAAATGCGGTGTTTTAACTTAGAATCCCCATTTACATACCGTTTTATTTATTAGAACATCTCAATATAAATTTCTGACGATTTTACGAATTTTATGTTTTATATTAGGTACTTTTGTCACTAAACATTTAGTGTAACACTTATACCAGTATTATAACATTTTGTTCACTTTAACCATTATATACAACAATTTAATTATTAAGTAAACAAAACTTATTCTTATTCGTAAACGATATATGTATAATAAATTTTATATTCTATTTTATTTCTATTATCGTGATTAGTATATGTATAGAACTATCATTTCAAGGTACTAATCATCAATGTTAGTTGATTGACCAACGTTGGCGCATTAATAAGTCAGTTTCTGGTTGCAACATTTTTGCTCAATATTCACAGGCTTGTAACTTATTAAACTTTTAAAATGACTTAGTGTATACTACTTTAAAATCATAGAATGTGCTTGTTATGGCTTCTATAAGTAATTAAACCGAACTGAAAATGAAGAGCTTTAGCTAGTAGTAATGAGGTGACGTTCGCGACCCGGCCGCTGACGCCGCACCTGCCAATGATGGTGGAAACGCACCGTCCGCCGCCGCCTCGGTGTGTGCGTGCGCCGGAGCATCGCGCTAAGCCCGCTTCAGCCTCTGCGCCGGCCTCCCTATCCGGCAGTGGCACTGTGATGCACCTGCGACGTCGCCGACACAAGACTGTCCACTTTGGAGAGAACCTCCTCATGCAAGTTTGTGCCGATCGGGCACATTTGGCGGCGCTCGGGGCCAGAATACCCGATATATCCTTCTGCCATAAATCGCATACAGGTGTTGACAAAGGAGATGCACGCTTTTGTTGTGTGGCGCACCACTGCTGTTTGGCCTCAGGTGCATTTGTCGCATTGACATCGAATGGACGTCCGAAACCGCGCAGAGAACGCAGCGGGGACTCCCATTCCAGTGGTGGTGAAACCGGTGATAAAGGAGAGGGTCAGAACGAATCGAAACGAAAGCAAAAGCAAAAGCACCACCATCATCACCATCACCACCACCATCACAAAACACATACATGCCCTTACCACAATACCGCTCCTCCACCCGAAGATGAGCCTCAGGAAAAGGTGATTGTACCAAAAAAAACTGTTTCACCATATCTATATATACCTAGCAAATTAGAACCGAATGTGCAACAGTTATTTAGCTTTATCGAAAGCGTGTTGAGCGCTTGGGCTGCCGAGGAGGGCCTCACTAGTACTGGAGAATATTCTGAGCCCGATGAACGAATAGTTCGCCGCAGGAAACTTATTAAATATAAAAAACGCACTGATGTCCTGAATATTCGACGCATAGTATATGAAGTGTCTATACTCCAAGGTGCTAAATTGCTGGGTAACGTCCGATTTCGACACTATCATTGGAAAGGGACTGCGCAAACTTGTAACGAAGCTTTTTTAACTAAGGTAAGGCTGTATTAGAACGGACTTATAGTTTATTTCTTGCCAGAAAGGGATATTTTAATTATATTCATATTATACTTACATCTGTTGTAGATTTCCAATTCTTTATAATCTTCCCGCATTCTATTATCTAAATATATAAATAATATGAAAAAATTAATATTTAATAATAATAGCAAAATTATTTCCATCAAAAATGATTAAATAATATGTTTAGTAGATAATCAATGAGCAAAAAAGAATTATTAAATATTGCTATTAAAGTGGTGATACGAATAAACGTTTTTTCTGTTTTCACTAAACTTATATCTACGAAAATAATGTTGATTATCTTAAGCCGTAAATTTATATATTTTCAAACCGTAGCTTAATAAAACTTACCAAGGGCAAATGCTACGGCGTGCTATTGTGAAGACCTACGATGTTGTGAAGTTTTTTAGATTAAAATGTGCTTCCTAAATATACTTTACATAAATTCCTCATCGAACTCTTTCACACAAATTTTTGGTCAATGTTCAATTATCCCATATAAAACTTAAAAATATAGCAACACTCAATGGCAGATAATGGTTTTATGTTACGAAATTAATTGTATTTGTACAACGCAAACGAATGTTTATTATAATATCTCATTGCAATAGCAATAGCCTTCAGATATAGCTGAATCGGATTGGGTAGCTACTCTTACTTTATGATAATTTTTTGGAATGAAAGTTTTAATGGTGTTCATTAATACTAACGTCATAAAAATATGTAGACTTGCTTAGAGAATATAATTCAATAACGTATTTATAACATCTTGGCCAAAAACCTCCGGAAATTCAAGCAATTTAAAAATGAAATAAATAACAATTCTATTCAATTAAAATTATGAAAAGCATTTAGCCCCATTAAGCATCCTAGTCATGTGAAATCTGTTAAACCGGGAAAGTGGGTCACATTCAAAACATCCTTTTACATTCCTAACATGACTATAAACATATCCTGTTATTCATATCATACATTAACTTGTATGAGATCTCATGTAAAGTAATAAGAGATAAATAAGAGTAAATCTATAGTAACGTTGACCTTATTCTACGTTCGTGAGAAGCTGCAATTTCCTTTTTTACTAATGAGGCCTTTTATGCTCTGTGGCATTGCAGAAGAGTCTCAATTTGCATTAAATCTCTATTCTTAAGGTACGAATCAACGTTGAGCTTAAATATTTACGGTTAGGTATTAAAGGGTAGTTGAATTTCATATTCATTAATTTCATGCTTCAATAAATGGAGGCACGTTAGTGAAATGTATTGTGAATAATTTGTTTAGATTACACTTCATTTTGTATGAACCGAGATCTTCTCACTCACATGTCAGACTTAACGAAGTTCACTACCCACATGTTTATATTTGAATTAAATAGGAAAATCACGTGTTTGATGGAAACTCTAAAAAACGGCTTCATAGTTTAGTTTATTTTAGCAAAATAACGTTTGTCATATGGGACCGGATAATATTTATATAAAAACATCAAACGATAAATGAACTTTATTGGTGAAAGAACAAAGCTTCATTCATGTGTGCACTGCATCTATTCTATAGTACTATGACTTAATCATAATATTAAGATGTGACTTGTATTCGAACTTCTTAAACTGAAGAGTGAGAGACTAATTCAAATAGGATCTCAGCTCTCGCGTCTTCACTAAGAAGATTAGGTAATAAGTTTAAAGTATAGTTTCAAATTAAATTCTGTGTTGCTACTAATTAATTTCATGGAACGAATTTTCCTGCAAACTCTTAATTCATTTGCAGCAGTTTTTCAGGTTAACTTGTTAGAGTGCATCAAATTAATGTGATGTTTTTGTCGTACTGGCTATAAGTAGAACATGATAAAATCGTATCGTTGGTTTACCTATTTATGGATACGTTCCATTGATACGTATAGATACGTTCCATACGACGTAAAAAGAGGAATAAGAGTACAGGACATGCAGATTATTTATACAGAGTTTTTTAACTGACAAACAGTCAGAGAAAGTAAAAATTTGATTTAAATCAATATTAAGTGGCATATAATATCTCTGGTCAACATCGTAAAACCCAAAATTGGTCATAATTAAAGAATATTAAAATTCACCTTATTCAATATGGTAATACCTCAACTAAAATATTATAATTAAAAGTACTAAAATATCAATTATTGTGTATGGCCAACGTCATTTTGATCTAGAAACTGTACCATCAAATGGAAGGTATGGAATAATTAATATATAAAAAATCAATAGATGGTGCAATTAGCTTATAACAACATTGATTTAATTAATTAATTTGATATAAATCACATAAAGCTTTCAGGGTTTCGGACGAAGTCGCGGACACGAGCTAATATAAGAATATTTTAACATTAACTCAGTTTGAAAAAAAATTACCTTATTTCATTTAAACACGAAAATATGCAAAGCAATAACGATAAAAGACTCGTTCGTTTAATCTAACTGCACTCAAGACGCTGCCGTCTTAATGCCCTACTCACGTATGTTATTCAACTTAATTTTTATTCGTAGTCTTTACAAAGACGCCCTATATTCAATCTTTTGTGTGAAGATCTTCTTGAACTGTGTTCTCAATTAGTTATATATCAAATTTGTTATACAATATGGAATTTTTAGAGAAAAGAGCGGAGAGCGCCGGTGGCAACGTGAAGAGCCATTGAGCCGAGTACGCTACCATGGGCATGCGCCACAAAGCAGTGCAAATATTTCTTTTTTCATTATTATACACACATATAATAATGCAGAAAATAGATAATTCAAATAAAAATTTAAGCGATCTCGTTTAGGCATATAGGTTGTATAAAAATACAATTTGAACTTTGGGTTCAAAATTACAATATACAATAGTCTTGAATGTAATGGCAAATTTAACGTTTAAGATTTATAATATGTAATGAATGGCAATCCTTTCAAAGCAACCTGTATAAATGTGTGCCGCAATATATTAATAATAACAGCATTTTTACGCGAACACCAGTTTGTTTTATTATAGTTTGTTCTCTAAAAAGGTTCGTCGTTATTTGTTTAAATAGTCTTCTGTTACCTGCTGCATCATTTAAAACCTTGACTTCAGCACAGATGACAGGGCATTTTGGACGCGTAGTCTATTTACCACCTTGCTAACGAAAATCTGCCTGACAATATGAATGTCATATAAATAAGACTATTTGCCTGATCCAATTTTTTGGAATATATATTATGAAGCATGTTGAAAAATATACCTGTATTAATGTATATTTTTCTATTGAATTGCAGTAACACAGGTATCAAACAATTTAATCCTGGAAACGAGGGCACGACTACAAATTGCGTTAGGTATAAGTAACTATGGTGTAACTAGTTCCAACAGCAAATACCTTTCCGTCTTCGCAATTTACAACATTAAAAATTATTTCCAAGTACGTATTCACCGAGGGTTGGAAAATTTCTTTCTCTTTAAAGCGAATGTAATTTTCTTTGAGGCATGACGATCCTGCCAGTATTAAAAATCTTAATGCCCCTTCAGAATTTAGCCGCATATTATAATTTACATGCTTCGAGCGTAATTTCCATATCAGTTTGATATGAAATTATCTCCAGTTCTGTATTTCGTTTAATAAACAAATAATTAAATGAAACATTCTCTTAACATTTCTCAGGATTAAAGTGAAATCCGTAAATTCGTTAAGCACTGTGTAAACTCCACAGCGTTTCTTGCTATATTTTGCCTTCGTTTACTTAGCCGTCTAAATCTCGATTTACAGTTTGCAATTCTATTTCCATGCGTTCGTAAAAGCTTTCCTTTCATGTTACCTTAACCTTTGTCAGTATTCAATTAGTGATACCATTCTCAAATCGGTTTTTGCTAATTTATTTAGAAGGAGTAACATAAAAACCTGCATATCAAATTACAATATTAGGTCGAATGTTTGACATTCTTGTCGTTAATAAATAGCTTGGTCATAATTTTAAATTATAGGGGATATAGTAAAATTTAAGTATAAGTAGCAAAATTATAAATCATGGTTTTAAAGACACAAAAGACTCAAAAACTGAATAACTTGTAACTTATTTTCACTCTATCAATCTAGATATCCGATGATGATCGCATGTCATTGACGACGGCTGTGTCTGATGAAGAGGATCCTGGTGAGAGCGCAATGAATTCACCGTACAAAGGAAAACAAACTGGTGCTGCAGCCGCATCTTTCAATTGCACTGGTGCCGTTAGAAAAGCTGGGTGAGTATTATAACTTCAAAGTTAAATATAATTCTCGAATTCTCGAAATTAAACTTTTATTATTTATATTTTGAACGATTGTTATAATCGTTATTTCCGTTTTGCACTGACCTTGAGAACCTCTACATTGATAGCTTTATTAACGATGAAAACACGGCTAATTTTAATATTTATTACTATAATTTATATATCTTTACGGTTCTTGACGCTATCATATTTTTAATCTAAACTTTTCACAAATTTGATCTGTTCAACTGTTTTAAAGATTACTTTGAAAAGATTTACCACTTTCAATTGTAAATCTGTTTTCAAATTAAACAGACAGAGGTAAAATTGTAAAACGGTGAGACAAATTAGAAAAAAAATTTTAAAGAATCGACAACAGATTCGTGTAAACATTACCAAAGATTTCAAAGTAAATATGGTAAAGCTTAGAATATTGTCAAGTATGTATAGATGAACGTCTTAAAAGCGAAAGATGACTTCCTTAAGAGTTCAAGTCTTAAATATATTGGTATAAGGAGGAAAAACTACAAAAGAAAGTGATGTCGTAAAGAGTCGACGAGTTTTCAAGCCTTCAGCATCCTTTATATTTCTTGAGGCTACAATTCCTGTTCCATGAATCCCAAATGACCGGAGGGAAATCTTAGCCGTGACCCATTCAACGGAATAAGCGTTGAGCCTGAAGACAGGATACATTTTTCCGATAATTTTCGACTTTTATATTTTAGGGCGAGAATTTCAGATTGTCGAGATTGTAATAAATATATTTTCGATGAGAATATTTTAATGAAAACGAAAAGTCAGTTTCAGAATTTCCCACGTAGTAGAAAATACTTAACATCTTGAAATGTTTGTTAAAAATTGATGATTTGTTTGAAATTCCAAATCCGAGTTTCAAAATTGCGTCAAGTTTTGTAACATTTAGTTTTACACAATTAAGCCTGGTGTAACGCATGCATAAGCATACATCAAAATGTAGGTTAATTCTGATATTATAATTGTGTTACATTATGCATATGTTCTAAATCCTCGCAGTCTCACTTTAGACGACACCAACTTAAATTAAACCGTGCTATAAGATACATGAATTTGGAATCTCATACGAAAACTCCTATACTTGTACTGAGGGTTTGCATTTAATGCTGAAACTGTTTGCAGATTTTTAAGCGTCAAAAAGTGGCTGTTACGGAAGAAACATCAAATCGAGCTGGCCCGGAAACGAGGCTGGAAAGGATATTGGGTTTGCCTCAAAGGAACTACTTTGCTTTTCTATCCCTGCGATTCCAGGGAGGGGAGGTCCGTGGAAGCCGCCCCTAAACACCTAATAATCGTTGACGGAGCAATCATGCAACCCATACCAGAGCATCCTAAACGCGATTACATATTCTGCTTGAGCACTGCATTCGGTGACGCATATCTATTCCAAGCCCCTTGTCAGGTATGTCGACGTAATGTAATGCGAGTTCTGCACACAACGTTGTTTTAATTTTATTGTATTTTTAAGGTGGAGCTCGAAAACTGGGTGAACAGCATACATAGTGCATGCGCTGCCGCGTTTGCCCGCCACCGAGGCAAGACCGGAACGCTCCATCTACTTCAAGAGGAAATTTACCGGCTCGAAAAAGCCATAGAATCGGTGTGTACCTTTTTTGACATGAATGACTTTCTGAAATGACCTGAGAATAACCTATTTTGTATAGGCGTCGCTTTGAATAATTAAAGAAATCACGGTGCATTAGTCGGTTTCAGTGCAGCCTTGCACAACGGAGTGTTGAACACAATGCAGATACTGAGTTATTATGCGATCTAAGTGCACACAGCTTCGGCCTGAACCAACAGAAGTATTGTTTGACTGACATGAATCCCTAACTACCTCCATAAACTATTCTCGATCTAGTTTACGTTTCGTCTTTAGGGCTTAGTAATAAGAGCTATTTTAGCTCTGAGGGTTGTTGACGTCATTCACAATTTAAGATCTTCGAGTACGTCTTTGCTGTTCCAAACCAAACTGTATTAAACATTTAAGGCACTAAAAAGCCAATGATATATAGCTGTTAACGTCGCATAAATTCGATCATATTGCGATGGAAAGCAAATGTTTCTATAATTACTGAATACAGTATTAATTAAAATATATTTTATCAGATATTCAATCAGGAGCATATGATAAACTAAAGTTATAAATTTTAATTACAATTTTACCTGGCTAATATGTATTGGTAATATGCGGTAATGTTGTGCGGTTTGCAATGTGCCGCGTGGAAATTGTTCTAATATGTAACCCGCACCGGGCGACCGCCACTTAAGCCTTTGCGGCCTTTGCTGATCGCTCCGAGAATAATTATATAACATGTATTGAATTTTCACTAAACACCACTAACGATACTTATATAACTTTTGAACAAACCCAGATTTAATTCATGAAAAGTCATTTTTTATATGCAACCAAATAACGTTTATAAGTAAACTTTATTATATAACCTTTTAATACTCAATTTTTTTAAAACACCTTTATTTTTTTAAATACATCTTTTTAAGTTCTATCTTTTACTTAAGAATTAATCAGAATCAATAATTTTCCATAAAAACGTCAGTTTTATAAATATTGATAAGAATTTGTATTATTACGTTTGCGTTCACGATCAGGTGGGCTCGCCTTCATTATTATTCACGGCACGAAAGCCTTGTGCTCTACTAAACTTTGAGGTCTTCTTGAAACCAAATCCCTAATAAAACGAAACATTCCAACTAAAGATTTAAAATATTATTCCAAACTATTAAACATAAATCAAATAGTTTTTGTAGGATTAACATATTATAGAAGAGTATTTGAATGCAATCTTCGCCTACAATATTTGTTCTCAATTAACCGTGAGCTCCTAAACCTGTATCGGAAAACTTTATTACGTGATAAATTTGTTACAATTTTAGTTAATAATTTTACTTTTAAATACAAAAAGTGTTGCCCGAATAAAGCGCTGTATATTTATACTATTTTTACGTCTATTTAACCATCACAAGCATTAACTACAGGAAGTCTTATACGGAAAGGTCTATCATAAGTTACACTTTCGCACATTTGTGGGAATACGTGCAATTTATGAGTTCCTTACTGTCATTTTATTCGCCACTTTCAAGACGAAACTAAATAAACTCCGGCTTTTATTACGGAAATACCATGTGTTTATTTTATATAATTGTAAAAAATATGACTTATTCTATATATCTTTATCTCTCTAATTTCTTTGTAATACACGTATAAAATATATTCGCATTCTAACATAATAATACTCTATAGGATCACAAGTTGAAACACATGGCAGATCTACAACAGTCGGTGGTATCTGACCCGGAAACAAGAGCTCAGTTGGCAGTGCAAATGCTACAATGGGAGGAGAATCTTGAACGTCTGCATTGCGAACAATTCAGGCTTAGATGTTATATGGCCAGTCTGCAAAGTGGCGAGCTTCCAAATCCCAAGGTGATCTATGTATTCATTCTTTATAGTTTAAAACTACTACTTTACTATCTACATTTGATAATGGTCGATCTGAAGAATATTACATTACGAAGTTTTACGAATGATTTCTAGACACTGTGTGGCCTGGTGTATTCATATAGATAGTACTGTTACTACGAAATATATACGAAATTAATACCATTCTTGTCATTAATAAAACCTACTAATTGGGTTAAAGAATAATCAAATACTTCTCCTATATCCAATTTGTCTTTCATTAGTCGTAATCGTAATTTATTGGTGCGTCATGAATTATTTCTGCGCTGGCTTAATGAGAATATCGATTTGTGCTTTAGAATAATGAAAAGAACAGGCGTTTGCAAATAAAAGAATATTTGGTATGGCAGATTTTAAGGGTCGACAAAATTATTGCGTTCGCTCTGAATACAATATGTCAAAATCAGTGAACACATCAACAGTGTCGGTCCGTGCCAATATTCTTGCGTTCAGACCCTCGTCAAAAATGAAATAACAAACAGTCTTAGTAAGTTCTTGATTTTTGTAATGAGGTATTCTATAACTAAAACACGCTTAATATTATTTAAAATATATACGCCTGAACATATAAAAAATAGAATATCATATGGCATGACGTTCAAAAAACTGAAAAGCATTAATCGTAAAATACAATTGGTATGTACTTTTACTAAGGCAAATAGACAACTGTTCTGTCCTACTTAGTTCACGGAAATTAACTTCACCCGGAAGCAATTTATGAGACTATATCTGAGCACATTTTAATATAAAGATGAGATTTAAATCAAAGGGCATCTAAATGTAAATACAAGAGTTTTGTTTGAGTTGAGTTTTATTAGTTACGAATATAAATTGTTGCAGTCTCTGCTTACACACGTTTCCCGGGGCACAAAGAGCACGTTGAACAAATTGGGTGTGTTCACCGTGTCGTCTTTCCATGCGTTTATCTGTGCTCGGTCGCCATCTTTGCTCAACAATTTGCTCGCGGGCAGAGGGGCTACTAAGCGAAGGGCACCTAATCTATCAAGATCTAATTCGGGTTCCAGCCGCAGATCTATGCAGGTAAGATTTATTCTTTTGTTAAGTTATAATATGGTTTGATTAAAGATCTATTGTTAGTGATCGTTTTATGTCCTTCAGGGTTTGCTCTGAAATAAGAACTGTTTTGTAAAATAAATTTTACATGACACTAAAAACAAAATACATGATGTTTAGAATATCGGCTTAATTTCCTTAAATTTAATATTAATATTATTGTTATTTGTTACGTAGAACAAAAAATACTGTATACAGTATATATATACTGTATAGTATATATATGAATTGAATATGAACAAATCTCTGTGTAAATATAATTCAGTAAATATAATAATATATTGCATAATATTCAGAACATAATATTATGCAATCATAATTAAAAGAATAATCGTTATATTTCTATTTTATTGGATTTTCAGGAATTACAACTACGTTTTAGTAATTCAACAGAATTCATTATATAATTTAATTATTGCCATGAATCTTTCAGCATTAACCTAATGCGAACTATAACGAAAAAGCATAAAAGCTTAACAAGTGTGGCTAAGGTTTCATGATCAGCGTTTTTTTATAAAACAGGGTGCAAACGGCAACAGGCTCACCTGATATAAAGTGACACCGTCGCCCATGGACACTCGCAATGCCGGAGGCCTCACTAGGGCGTTGCCGGCGTTTAAGATACGCTCTTTTCTTGAAGGTCCCTAAGACGTATTTGTTCGGAAATACCTCTTTTGAAATACCAGCGTGATGTGTGTAAATCTTTTATATCGCCAGTAATGGCTTCTCAGTTTTCTATATGAACTAAAGTTCAACTTACAGAAAGTTAAACGTGACATCAGAAACTCAATTGAACACGACTTTAGTGTAAAACACACACATTTTTCTTGTTCTATTTGAAACTGGGAGCGAAAACTTATTACTGTGAAGTTGGAAACACGAGAATCCAATGAGAAAAGAAAGTTAACCAGAAAAGCTCTAGCCAATATTGCATGAAGTCTTAATATTTATCGTCACGAAACAAGTGAACTGTGGAATCGAGCGGAAGTCTTCCCCGCGAGATATGACCTCCAATTCTTTAAAAAGAGAGCTTACTCCTTCCTTAAGGGCCGGAAACGCACTCATTAATGGGTGTTTATGGGCTGCGGCTGTTCCCTCTTAGGCTACCCGCAAGCTCGGATTTAAAAAAAAAATAGAAACAAGACGATAAGTTTATTTAACATTATTACATCAATGACATTAGGCATAGTCATGCAGGAAAAAATAACCATCTCTAAATTTCACCAAGTACTATAAAAATGTTTGTTTTTTAATGGATTACGACGGTACATACACAAAAAACATGTATTATACGCAACAACTTCCTTCGTTTTTCTTTTGGAGTCGGTAATGGATATATTATATTAATTATTTATGCTGTCTTACCTAGGCACTAGGTCCTTATACAATTGAATTGGATTGTAGGTCTAATCTTGCTTCATTGAAGGAATTTTGTATTTTACTTAAGTGTGCAGGATGCTAGAATCTTCTTTAAGTTAATTTAGTCTTAACTAGATCTTTCCCGCGATTTCATCACCGTTATTTTAGACCCGTGTATATTATAAACTGTCAACCCCTTTTGAGCCCCTTAGGGGCTGGTATTCCAAAAATAAAGTATCCTTTGTCAAACCGTCCGAAATTAGCTCTTGGTAAAGAAACAACAAAATGTTGTTGTATTTGAAATTGTTAGTATTTCCTGCTTTGGCAAACAGATCTACGAAAGGAATATACAGCCTCGGGGCGCGCTAGTCACGAAATTCGCAGAAATAGTTTGTACCTCAAGATCAAATTAAAACTTCTATAAAAAAGTATTTATATTATTATTATATTAGGTCTTTACCTATGAAATTGCCGTTTTGTTTGAAAAAAGTTAAAGTATTTTTTTTTCGAACTTATTTATTTCTTTTATCCAAAGTAATCACCCCTGCAATCAATGCATCTTTGCCAACGCTGTGGCAGTTTATGGATGCCCTTCTTGAAAAAATCAGCTGGACGGGAGACAACAAACTCTTCAAAGGCGTTTTGTACTGCCTCTCGGGAATTGAATTTTTTCCCCGCTAAAAAATTGTCAAAATTTTGGAAAAAGTAATAGTCGGTAGGCGCAAGATCTGGTGAATATGACGGATGAGGAAGAGCTTCCAAATCCCAACTCATGCAGCTTAGAGACGGTCTGTTGTGCAGTATGGGTTCGCGCGTTGTTAAGTAGCAGTGGAGACGACCGATTGACCAAAGCTGGTTGCAGACGTGCGAGTTGCCATCATTGTGGTCAGTTCTTCAATGTACACATCTGCAGTAATGCTCTCGCCGTTTTGTATAAAGCTATGATGAATCACACCAGCACTAGACCACCAAACTGTGACCATCACCTTTCCAGGGGTCATTTTTCGTTTTGCACATTGCTTTGGTACCGAACCAGGATCTAACCAACTTGCTGAGCGCTTTCGATTGTCAAAAAGAATCCATTTTTCGTCGCACGTAACAATTCGCTTCAAAAGTCCTTCATTTCTGTGCCTGTTACGCAGCGCAAGGCAAGTCTCGACGCGTACGTTGCGCAGGCGATCGTTAAGTTCGTGGGGTACCCATCTATCAAGCATTTTTATCTTGCCAATCTGTCGCAAATGGACCAATATTGCTTTGATGCTAACATCAAGAGCTGCTGCCAGCTCAGCTGTAGATTGAGATTCATCAGCTTCCACAATCGCCTTTAATTCATCATTGTTGACCAAAGTTTCCGGACGACCACGAGGTTCATTTTTCAAGTCAAAATTCCCGAACGGAACCGAGCAAACCAATAATGGGTTGTACGTTCGTTTGTACAGTTCTCTCCGTAAACGTCGTTGATGTTACGTCTCGTTTGTGCCGCGTTGGTGCCACGACGGAACTCATATTCCATAATTACACGAAATTTCAAAGTATCCATTACGAGGAAAAATTTTAAAATGTAATGAAAATACAACGCTAATCAATAAACAAAAGACTGATTTTGTAAATAGAATGTCATATGTTTAAAACAAAATTAATTTGAATTTAGAATTCATAGCCAATCAAAACTTTTTTTTGTTTGAAAAAGTCTGTACTGCAATACGGCAATTTCATAGGTAAACACCTATTATAACCGTAAATAATTAAAATTTTAATGAATAAATAATTCTAATCGTAATGTGTAAAATATATATATACAAAAATGCGTAACCAATAGATGTCTCGCGAAGAGGGTGAGGCTGCGGTACGAGTGTCTCTGCCAGAAGGAACTACAGCCACCGTTGGAGTCCGCGAGGGAATGTCAGTTGAGGAGTTCCTAGCATCTGCTTGTGCACGCCGATCGCTAAACGCGCTGGAACACTTCGTGAGAGTGAAGAAACGACGTGATATGGAGGACCATAATTACTTTGTTCCACATCGCTCGGATCTTATTGAGACTTATGTAAGTACTTAATTGTATAATGTACCCATTTTACAAAGCAACTGAATTTGTAGTTGATTTTATGGTGTGATATGATATATTGTTAGTGATCGTTCAATCGTAAAATCTGTATACCTCAAATATATAATAATTACACTTCTACTTAATCAAAGTAGAATTGTTTATAATTCCAAAACTTGCATAAATACTCCTCGTATACTCGTATGCAGTTTGTCGTTCCAAATATTCCGGAAGATTTAAGAAGATGCCAGCTCTAACATTATTTAAGTCTTCAGTTGTTGTTTTAAAAACACGCCCAGTAATTTAGTTAATGTTACTCCTTTGTGAAACCACAACGGGGTGATTTATTTTATTCGGAAAATTATGATTAAAGCTATAACTAAATAATGTTAACGAAATGTAAAGGCCTTTGGTTATTGAAGAAAATGTTAATGAATATTTAATAAGTTTTCTTCGTTGAAAATTTTTGAAAATATCGCAGAATCAGTGGTGCAAAGCAAAACTTGAAACGGAAGTCCAACTAAGTAGAACTGACAGCGCATATTTTAATTCCCATTTTTACATTTGCAATCTCGATCGAGATTATTAGTTTGAATGGTTACTTAGTTATAATTAAAGCACTTTTAGCTGGCACTTTTAAAGCTTTCCAATATTTTATTGACTTTAAAAAATATAGTATTGAGTTTCTCTCAAACGAATTGGAAAATTCTTACCTTCATGAACATTTTGAGTTTACAATTAGGGTTTCATTTATATATATCGTAACATATTGCTTGAACGCTTAATATATTCAAAATACAAATATTTATTTTATTAACAACAATTTCAATAAATAACCAATATATTTAAGTTTCAAATGTATAATTATTCATTTTACTTATAAATGTTTAATAAATTAAATGCACTGTAATACTCCACTCAATCAAAAAAAATGTTAAGAAATACGAGTATTTATTAAAAAAATAACCTGAAAATATTTTTCTACCTGACTATAGATTACATTTCATGCACGAGCTAAAAAAGATTGATATGTAGCT
Source organism: Pontia daplidice (assembly GCA_963693355.1). Lineage (NCBI taxonomy): Eukaryota > Metazoa > Arthropoda > Insecta > Lepidoptera > Pieridae > Pontia > Pontia daplidice. Next base: position 1,399,761 of record CAVNZL010000003.1, read on the forward strand.
TCTATACATAGGTAAGAGAATTTATAAATAACCATATTCGAATCTACAAAATCTGAAGTACCTAATAAAATTTATTATAAATTAATTTATATGTATACTAATCTTATTAAATAATAATCAACGTTTGAATCACATAGTTGCACACACACGAGGTGGTGGAAGTTTGCGCGAAGATTTTATACCAAGTAGAGTTACAACGCACAACTTTGGAGCAAATGTGGGGCTTCAGCGTAGAGGCCGAACTCATTGAGAACGCCGAGAGACAAGACGAGCTTTGTTGTTACGTCAGTCGTGTTGAAGACAAGAGCGTCGCCATGCAAAATGGTAATTACACTTTGTACTCATTACATTATGTCTTTGATGTTCTTTATTTTAACGTTTACTTTAAGGCCGGATTTTTGCTGTAACTTTTTATTAAGTGCGAGCATTGTTCTCGAATGTCACGTTTATTATTTTATTCGTTACGTTTGGCGTAAAGAGTTGTATTGTTTTAATTCTTGGAGGTAGCTTAGAATCACAAGGAAGTAATATTTAGTAGTTATTAATGATTGCTATACAAATGAAGTATCCTTTTAATAAGTGAATTATTACTCATTTTTCTCTCTAGCTATTTATATAGGGTTTAAACCTATTTTTATGTTTCAACCGTATACTACAATACACAGTCAATAAGCTTCAATAGACATGACTGTATTTTTATTTTTATGTAATGATTACTTAAACCACATGAGTCATACTAACGATAATACAATAGTATTTAACGTATCATATATCGCTATCAAATAAAACAAGCGCCACAGAAACATAAATAATTTTAATAAAAATGTTTTTTTTTTTAATATTCGTTATACTCCTTTGAACGTTCCACGTATTAATAGTAATTTTATTTTAAATTAAAATATCCGGCGCACGTATTTGCGTGTAAATTTATTCGAAAACAGATATTTTGAGTCAGCTAAATATTCGATTGCGCTTCGATGCGTCTACGTAAATATCTCATATAGCTAGAGATTACGTAGCTGTTTGTGAAATACATTAGTAGCGGCGAACCACAGAACATTCAATATCAGTACAATGTGTACGAATTTCTCTTTATTATTTTTCAGAACAACGCGTATTGAATAAAAGTGGTCTGCATCTGGTTAAATAACTAAATGTACTCGAGTAGTAATTATGATTAACTATTAAATTCAATTTATTCAGATGTAAAATGATGTGGTTATCATTTGCAACATGACTTGTTCTATTATAGTATCACTATTATCTTTATTTTTATACTAACTGTATAAAACTCCTCTACGGTTTATTTATTATTCATATTTCTCAAACGAGACTAATAAAATAAACTTCTTATTTAGTTGCTTTTAATTCGTTTATCCAATTGGTTTCATATATAAGTATAGATTGTTGATTGAGTATAATTTATTATTTATAACATTAAGGATATATACATCTCATATTGATCTATGATTATCTATGTCTTGTTGTGGTAATAGTGGAGTCTTTCATATAGTGATGAACGTGGGTGGTCCATCAAAGTTGCTGAAATGCCTCGTCAAATCATCGACGTAAATAACAGTAATAATGATCGATTTTTGATAATCCATTTATACATAAAATACACATTCATACTCAAAAAGCATATCTTCCCATATAAATCGGCGTTTCCAGGATTTTTTTTTAATTTTTGATAAATTTCAAATTAAGCATGTTTTAATATATATTTTTGCAGTGATATTTCTGGATTATAGCTAGATATATTTGCAGGTATCATAAAAGGTGATGAGATAATGGTGATCAATGGTGCTATAGTCTCTGACCTAGATATGATGTACCTCGAGAGCGTGCTGCAAGAGGAGCTTTCTCTCGTCATGATGATGAGGTAAGGCTTGTTTTCTCATTTCCATGCGATCGAGTTGTTCATTAATCAGCGTATTCGTTAGCATCGATTTGCATAAAAGCGATGGCAAGTTCACTTATTCATGAAACCAAAGTTCCTTTTATAACGTTGCACGGATATCAGGTTCGCGTTATTAACTGAATAATGCTTATGCCAAGCTGATTGAGTAGTTTTGTACATGCCAATCATCAAGCTAACGAACTTATAATCTAAGCTAAAAAGTATCTAAGCTCAGATAGTTTCTGAATAATATAAAACCTTAAAATATAAGAGCCAGTTGTATGTGAAACAGGAAAGCGTACGCTAGACACCTAATGAAACGGAAGTTGGAATGCGGCCCGAGAAGCCTTCATCGGCGTTTCCCTCACCTGACCTTTAAACCTACCAGTTTACTGAAGCGCTCGATGCGACCTATATAAACCCATTATAAAAGTCCCCTCACGCCCTCAGGGTTGAAACATGACATGTGGACACATTCTCTTCATAAAACATGTGTCACTGAGTGCTTGTAAACATCATTTTCCTCGCAAAAATGAGAAAATATTAGGGAAGTGATGTCAAATAAACATGAATGTGATGCTTATGATTTTACGAGTCTGCATGTTATGAATAATAACGATGTTGCTCACTTAGCGTTTGACGTCATCAATCACCGATTATCGATTTACCGTAGCGGACTAAAATTATAATGTCCTTGTATTGGGTAACCCTATTAGCACCCCTAGCCACGTCACATCAGTAAGGGACCGATACAGCCTCCTGACGCAAACGTGCCGCAGTTTGCCGCTTTTAAAAATAATATTGCTATCAAGCTATCGACGTGTTGTGAAAGCTTCTAAAAGTATCAGTTACATTGTCATTTATCTGAGTAAGTCTTCATTATTTAGAAATACCTCCAGGTTATTGTTTCTCTCTTCAATTGTTCGTGTTGAAATTTATTCTGGGCCTGATAACTTACAAAATATTGTCAACAATTTCCACCCCCACACCTTTTATGCAAAGTAATTTTCAGCTTCATAAAAGCCGACATGTTTTGTTCAAAATTTATTTCAGTTACCACAGCTAGATTTATTGTCGTGGAAACAATGCATTCTACGACTCATATTTGGTCACTCATGTTTATTTTTTTCTATTTCTATTCACACAATTTTCTATTTGACACAATTTTAAAGCTTAATTAATGTGCGTTTTATGGTTTTTTAGCTACAAATATTTCAAATATGTAAAAAATATCTGTATCAATTCCAAATTTGTTTGCCCGTATTACATTCGACATTCAAAGTTTTTTTTTTGTTTTCGATATACTTCATACGAGTGTAAAGTATTTCTAGTCCTTTAATTGTATTTACAATGTTATTTGTAATAAAATATCTCATTTATATTTCAATGAAAATCAATCTTTACTTTTCCAACCCCACTTCCCTAGTATACGCAGATTAGTATTCATAATAACATACAGACTCATGAAAAAATTTAAAACTCGTATAGTAGGGCATGTAATATAAAGCAGGACAAGAATCAATTAGTCGCGTGTACAGGTCATCCCGTACGGAGCCGCCAGAGCTAAGCGGTGCGATGCGCGCGGCCACCGACGATATAATCGATTCGCTGGTCTGTCCGCCACCGCCCACCGATCCGCCCGTCATCTCCGATGACATGATATCGGGTCTCATCGTGCCCGCACCAGCTTGGAGTAAGTACACATATGTTAATATGTAATGATACATGTAACGTTTTTGCTCCTTCCTCATTTAAACAGCAAACGTATAGCTAAACCTTTAAATAAAGTTACATTCAAACCTGTATTAAAGACTTGTTTGATTAGAGATAAAATGGAAGATAAAATGTGCAAGGCGCTCATAATATAACATTAATTATATAAACAAAGTACTTGTTAATTTAGATGTCGGTAAATTTAATTACACGGTGTTCTTGTTAAGATGTGATATTCCCCAAACAATGACCTGCTATGTAGTACATTGTCAGTTGCGAGAATGAGGTAAACATGTTCACCTGAAATACTCGACATACGTGCAAGCACTTAATCCCGCGAACTAACGAGGCACCATGCTTTTAGAATTCAATTAAATCGTAACGAACATGCAATACATGAATTTTATATGGAACATCGGTGGCACCAGATGTTCGAACGAATTATAATTCAATTAACGTAAAATGGAATCATTGTTACGAACAACTTTTTATTAAAAGAATATTTTAATTAATCTACAAATTTTCAAATTGCTAACAATGCATAATGAATAATGTTTTCATTACAATATTGATGCTTAACAAGCAACACTTCAATCTTGCAATCTACATAATACTTGGCATCGTTTCCAATACAATTTAATAACGTGGCCGACAGCCAATGAAATCCTATTTCGTTGTTTCCGTTTGCTACAAATGTCATTTCGTATGAAATTGTTTTTCGAGCTAGATTTTAATCTTTCCTTTTAATGATGGTTAAGTATATTTAGTCATTAGCTATGCGTGAGCTCATTTTTTGAAAGCCATACACGGAGGGAGCGCTTTGTTTCATCAGTTTTACTGTTAAATAGACCAAGCCATCCGAAAGTATACTTTGAAATCTTTCGAAATGATTAAGTCTTTAGAACTAAGAAATGAAGTATTATAAATAGGTCTGTTTCATTAAGACTATCCGTAAATTATTTTCTATTCTCAGTTCTGATCAAGTCACAATCAATCTTTATAGCTATTTAGGTCGTTGATGCGTTAGTGGTCCATTCATGATCATAATGATTAAGTTTGTTAATTCTCTTCTTCTAGGGCAGATTTTGTAAACAGTAACTTGTATCTTATACCTTGTGAGGAATGGTCCATTACTCATAGGAAAAAAAATATATCGATATCTGTTGGCATATTCTCGTCGACTTTACCTCTGTTCGTACTTCTAACCATGCAAAATAATATGTTCTATAAAATTAAAAAGTTACATTGAAGCGACGCTCTCGTCGCGGCCTCCAAATAAAGGTCGCGACCCTTCCCTAGGCTGTTTGCTTGAGCTGATGTTGACTTACCTCGACCAAAAAAAACTCATTGTGTTACATCTTATCACAAGCCTCGATATGAAACTTGCAATTTCAACGTTAATGTTGAAATCTACAGCCGACAGCGCTTTTCAAAATTCATTGTAATGGGCGATAGTAATAAAACGTTATATTAGCCTACGCGGAAATGAATTTTCTATGTCTATTGTTTTCGTTTTGTGCTTGTTTTTTAATTTTCCAGTATTGCCCGATTCAAAAATTCGTTGTAACGTAGCGCTCAATTGCACGTGATTGTAATTAGTTTTCTTCAGTAGCAAGCCGTTGATTAGCTTTCTGTGCACACAGAAATCCTTTGTGAGGCAACATCGTCTATGTGAGTCCATTAAATGGTATAGCGCAATTTAATAAATAACAAATTAACTATCAATATCACACAAACTCTGATGTTTAGCTGAGCCATTCTAATTTAATACATAGGCAAATAGTCATTACGCTATGTCAATTTACTACAATCAAGTTAATATTTATGAGATATCAACATAATGCGCTGACAGATTTAGTGTGACGACAAACAAATATGTAATTTAATTCTGAATATCTAATTGTAAATTTCAGATTTTGCGTTTAATGTCTTATAAGTTTGTACTTTTGACACAGGCAAGGAACTATACAGTCCTGAAACCGACGGGCACACGGATACGGCATCGGGACCGCCCAAAGTTAGTTCGAGAACCAACTCATTTGAGATCGAAAACCTACTCAAGGTACTTTACAGGCACTTATTAAGAGATCACCTCACCAGCTTGTGTGCACACTCGCAATACACTTCACCCGCTTGACTTCGTTTTACGATCGTCTTCTCGAACGTATCATCCCTCTTCAGCGCATCGAGAATTCTCGAGATATTCAGATAATTAGTCTTTATCGCATTCCCGTGTTACAAGGGGCTTTTAGACTCAGTTCGATCCTTACATTACATCCTCATTATAATTTTCTAACGTTATTTTCTGAAATCTATTGTTTTTAATAGCTTAACCAATGTAATAAGACTCTAATGAGACTTGCCATTATTTTTTTCATCAAATTGATTAACGTTTCGCTCTCTCCTATCTTATTTCTTCAAGTAATTACAGGATACGTATAACAAATAGAACTTCTTGGCCTTACTTAAAAGTAAGAATTCTCGACTTGCTTAACAAAACTTTTAGTTTTATACTTAGCGCATCGTAGTAACCTGGTTTCCTTAACTAAATTTTACTGGGCTAGTCTTGAGGAATAGTACAAATATAAACCATTCGTTAACAATATACTACATACTGTAGACTATTATTGGCCTTGCAAAGCGTAAAGTGAAAAACTAAAGCTATTATAAGTAAGGTCAACCAGCGCTTCCATTAGATGCTCTATCTTCTGTAAGCTTATCATGGCGTCATCATTAGCCTAGAAATACGTGTATAAATAGTGTGGGGATGTGCGTCAGAGCGCGGAGCAGGTGACTGGGTGGTGCCGGTCCCCGGGAGATACGCGTCGCGCGAGTCCCACGGGAAGCCTTGCCAGTGCTGCTGTTACCCCCTCAAGGCACTTGTCTGACGCTGACAAGCTGAGAAAAGTACTCTTGGAACTGGTGGACACGGAACGCGCGTATGTCAAGGTACAGTAATGTGTGATTGTGCGGAAGTATTTATAACATGCTAATATTTATTTATCAAGGTTTTCTACACATATTTAGCAGCCAATAGACTATGTTTGAAGTCTCTTTTAAAGCTTCGCTCTTTTTAATGAAGGTCGTGTCCCGTTGAGAAGAACTCGGCTGGGATCCTATTCCACAGTTTGCTTGATTCGATATTCTCGAAAGCATATTTGCCTTTCAGTGGAAGGACTATACTTACTCCATCGCCTGAAATCAGTTTTTATTATAACAGATTATTCCAGGTATATGTGATAGTTTAAAGTAAATAATTATTTTTTGGTGTTCTTTTATCTTTAAAAAAAAGCTTGACTATTGACATCTATATAACTATAGCACTGTGCAATAACGTAAAAATAAAAATAATTCTATACGTAATGATTTATGCTCCTTGAAAATTATATGATCTACTTTTGTGAAAAAGAAAAAAGCGCATTAATTAATCCGTACCCGACAACCTCTCTCAGCCGAGTGCATCACTCCACCAACTGGACTGGAATTAATTCCGAACATGTAATTTCGATACATCGATGAATAGACACATGTTTATGCTTATATTAATTACTCCATGAGTCACTCGAACTTTAATCTAGTTTCCAGAGCTGTCACACCATTTTTTCTGCTTGAAGTTTGACATTGACAATGTCTGATAAGGGTTATTTATTATATACGAGTCTGAATACTGGGTTGGCCGTTGATGTTATCACGATAGAACAATATTCAAGATAATCTTGCCACTCACCGTTGGCAACGCAAACCCAAGCGTGTCCAAAGGCAGAAGAACTATGAGACTAACATTCATTTGCTTAATAAACTGTCAATAATAACCTATTTGAAAATACATTGCGATAAAATCAAATCATCTACGATTTGACTTAATCGCAATTTATTGATACCTACATTTTATCTATAGCTATAAAGAATTATAATAAACTTGTCGTAAAACCTTATTTATGGCTATGTAATAATAATATACCGAGGAGAACCCTCTTGCATATGGGACGAAACAATAAAATTGCGGAGGAAATCATGAATTATGTTTGAAAAACTTATTTGGCCCCGGATGTTTATTGTGATTAAATGTATATTTTTTCGCAAAGAGGGTATTTTTATCTAAGCATGATCTGTCAGATGTTTTAATATTATGGTATAAATATAATGATACACACGTTTTTTAAAAATTCATATATTATTATATAACGACTTTTGACGCAAAAGGAGTTATTTCTTAGCATATTTTATTCCCAAACATTTTTCAAATAAAATAACAAAATAACTGTTTCGACATTTTCTATAAAATTATTTTAAGGCTTCGATGAAAAGAGAAGTGCTTTAAGTAAATCCTCTAGTTCGTCGTATTAAAAAGATACAATAAAATCATATTATTAATAACAAAACATTATTTAGGTATATTTCCGAATAAACACTGCAATTAATAATAAAAACATTCAGATTACGTTTTATAAGATATATATAACTGTCAATATTCATTATACTAACCACGGTAGTGAGTTGTTTTTATAATATACAGTGTTATAAACTTTGTGTTTTTAAACGAGAAAGATTTAATCTTCCAAAGTGGATACACCCAGCTTTATTTACGAAGTTGAAATGAATTTATAATGGGCACAAACCTTGCACCTGCGGCTGTCGCATAGATATAAATGTACAAAGTTATTGTTGTTTCTACCTGTATTATTGTTTCGAATTCGCAGCACCTTAATAATTTATTGGAGAATTACTTGGAACCGCTGAAGAAGGAAACTTTTTTATCGAACGCGGAGATCAACGCTCTGTTTGGAAACATTCAGGAGATTGTAACTTTCCAAAGACAGTTTCTGCAAAACTTAGAAGAAGCGCTGGAAGCTGAACCTAACTTCCATCATTTCGAATTTTCTAATCAATTCAAGGTAATTTAGTTTCATTGTTTTTTAATAAACTATACATCGTATACATTTATATATGTTTTATTTTATTTCAGTGACAGTTAAACTATTTAATATCTGTATATATGAAAATAAAGAGACATAATATATTAATCTATGTTTAAGAGAAGTTCTCATTGCTTTATAAGTTTTCCATGTTTAGTTTAACACACACATACATATTTAATTTCTCATATAAACTTATATGTGCTTTTATAAAAACTTTTCAGAATGTTCTCTTCGCTGTTGGAAATGCATTCCTTTATTACGTGAATCACTTCAAATTATATAGCTCGTTCTGCGCTAGTCACAGCAAGGCTCAGAAAGTATTGCATCCAAGTGAGTCTCAAATTATATTTGTTTTCGCCTACGGCTAGTATTTGAGTAAATTTATTTTTTTTGTATTGAAATGTGATTTAAAATGTTAGAATAAAATAATTTGCTTTACATCACAGTAGTGAATTAAACATATATTAAAACCATTTAAATATTCAAAAAGCGTAACTACATATTTTTATAACATTTGCATAAACTTTGGACGTTATATGAGCATTACAATTAATTTGTTTGTCAAGAGAGAGATGAGAGAACATACGTAGAATGTTGAAGTTAGAAAAAATAATGTTAAATATATTTCATCTTTTACCAAACACCAAGAGCATTGCGTCAGTAACCGCAAAAGCCCCGCAAGATCTTTGTGAAATCTAGGGGTTAGTGACGCAAGTCGTTATACAACAGCTGTGAGAGTTTAGCGTGAAAAAATAATATAATCATAAGATATATTTTGTTATAAAAACCATTGATTTTTAACATTAAAGCGAACAGTGTTTCGATATTCCGTTAATAATATTTGTTTACCTGAAAACATTTGAAAATCTCGGAATGTATTTATAGATGAAGGCAACCAGGCGTTGCAGGAGTTCCTCGCGGCTCGCAATCCGAAACAACAACACTCATCCACTTTAGAATCGTATTTAATTAAACCAATTCAACGAATCCTTAAATATCCTCTTTTACTTCAACAACTTCGAAATTTGACTGATGTCAATTCTGAGGAGCATCTTCATTTAGTTGGTGAGTTTTAGTAATTAATATTTATGCATCTATTTTCAGAAGGAGCATAAAAAGCAAATTATATATTATTCGTTGTTTTATCTAAAGCATGATGGAACTATCTCCTTCCGTCATTCGGAATTGTAAGTACTTTACTTTTATTTAAGTACTCAAAAAAATGGTACAATTAGCTTGGTCTATTGTTTATTGATGTTTGAGTGTTGTTTTTTAAATTAGTAGAAAGAAAAGAAAGTAAGTAAGAAGAAAAAAGTAAGTAATTAAACATATTTACATATTCCTTTTAACAGAGGCCTTAAAGGGTATGGAAAAAGTTGCTGAACATATAAATGAGATGCAAAGAATACACGAAGAATATGGTGCCATTTTTGATCACTTATTTAGGCAACATCAAAAGTCGTGCAAACAACCCATAGATTTAAGTCCAGGTAATTTGATTTTTCTTACACACTGTACAGTCTGCCAGTTAATGGACTGTGTAAAAATGTCAGGAGTCTGTGTATAGTATGTTCTGTAATGAGTTTGGCAAACTGCACTAAAATGACTAAGTATGTGAGAGGGATCCCTGAGCTCTACAGTCGTACCCTAACACATAAATAGTGAATATATAAATGTATAAATAAGTACGGGAAATCTGCACCATTACATCTGAACACATACAATATTTATTTTCACTTTTTTTCACAAAATATCATAAAATATTAATGCAAATAAAAATTATATTTTTACTTAATATACATTTGTTTTATGTATCTACTACTGCTAAGAATTATACAGTTGATGTATTCTTTATTCAAATATCACGTCAGCGTAATACATCATCCGCTTTACAAGTACATAGTCCATTAAGAGTTATTTCTATTTCTAGTGGAATTTTCAAATACTTCACTAATAACGTGATAAATTAAAATAAACTTTTATACTCACTATCAACTCCCTATGTGACTGTTGTTCTTGAACTTTGAAGTGCTATATTTGAAGTTTTATTTAGATACAATCAGCATTTAAAACAAACAATGTATTAGTATAAATTATCTCTTTTAATGAAATCATATTTTTATTATTATATTTTTTACACACATAAAGTGTAGTAAATAAGTTCATCGATCAAAAAACAACAGATAATACTTTATATTTTTCTATTTTTAACAAAAAGAAACTGTTTCCGATGCCGATTGTATAACTACTAAATTCAACGGACGTGCTTGCAACAAATTAGTTGTGTGTTTTCAATTTATTATTTATATTATTTAATAATAATAATGTGGTAAGCTACCATTGGAATGATTTTTCATTATATTTTTAGGCGATTTGCTATATTACGGAGGCGTAGAGTGGTTAAATATATCGGACTTCCTAGGAAAAATTAAAAAAGGTCTAGAGTTACACGCTATGTGTTTTGTATTTAAATCTGCTGTAGTCTTCCTTTGTAAAGAAAGACTGAGACAAAAAAAGAAATTAATGGTATGTAATTTGCGTAACTTTCTTTTGTTTTAAATAATTATCCAATTAGAACATTGTACGACAAATTGGTGTTTCAGGGTGTTTCGTCAAAGAATAATTCTAATGAAGTAGAAATTATTAGATATCAGGTATTAATACCCGTTACGGAGGTACAAGTCCGTGCCTCCTCCGCTAAGGACATGGATAGTCACTTCTTGTGGGAGCTCATACATTTGCGAAGCCAGCTTCAACGCCGTTCGGAAAAAGTCTATGTGCTGTCTAACAGGTAGGTTGATGTATGATTAAATTCAAATGTTGTTTGCTTGGAAAGCCAATCCGATTAAAATAAAAAATAAATTATTACCATTTGAAAGATCATGTTAAACACTATCCATTTCAGTACGGCGGACTTCCGCAATGCCTTCCTCAAAACAATTCGCCAAATAATCCGAGAGTCGGTTCGCAATATGTCGCTTCCGAGCTCTCGGCCCGCCCCGACACCGCCGCGAGCGCCACACACCCTCGACAGGCCCAAGCAACAGGTGCGTAGCAGATCATCGTAGCAGATGGTAGCAAACCGTAGCACGTTACCACACAATTTGTAACTTAATGTGCGAGTATCCTCCTTTAGTTAACTAACTATACGTATAGTTATGTAATGTAGTTGTGTATATATAACGTACTTAACTATACGTAATATTTATGTATGTATGTTGTGTATATATAATATATCGTTTCGTTTATTAGTCAAATAAAAAAAATCCAATCTCTTGGTGAAATATATATATAGAGGAATAGATAAATAACCGTACTGATGCAATAGAATAGGGAAAAATTTAATTTTCTGGAATTGGGTCACTGCGTTTGCAACCTCGTTGTATTAAACGAGGTAAATCTAAAATCTAATTTTTATTTTCTCGAACAGTTTTTTTTAGCTATTCATATGTTTAATTAATAATGTTTAAAATAAGATTTTATAATTATAAAATAATTAGTCAAATTCATTCTTAAATCTGTTGCAATACATTTACAATATAATCTACAACATATTACCCCTTTTTTTTTTTTTTTTTTTTTTTTTTTTTTTTTTTTTTTTTTTTTTTTTTTTTTTTTTTTTTTTGGGGTGGAGGAAAAAAAAGGGGCCCCCCCCCCCCCCCCCCCCCCCCCCCCCCCCCCCCCCCTTTTTTTTTTTTTTTTTTTTTTTTTTTTCTCCCCCCCCCCCCCCCCCCCCCCCCCCCTTTTTTTCCCCCCCCCCCCCCCCCATTTTTTTTTTTTTCCCCCCCCCCCAATATAAACCCCCCCCCCCCCCCCCCCCCCCCCCCCCCCCCCTTTTCCCCCCCCCCCCAAAAAAAAAAAAAAAAAGGGTATATTTTTTTTTTTTTTTTTCCCCCCCCCCCCCCCCCCCCTCCCTCCCCTTCCCCCCCCCCCCCCCCCCCCCCCCCCCCCCCCCCCCCCCCCCCCCCCCCTTTTCCCCCTTTCCCCCCCCCCCCCCTTTTTTTTTCCCCCCCCCCCCCCCCCCCCCCCCCCCCCCCCCCCCCCCCCCTTTTTTTTTTTTCCCCCTTTTTTTTTTTTTCCCCCCCCCCCCCCCCCCCCCCCCCCCCCCCCCCCCCCCCCCCCCCCCCCCCCCCCCTTTTTTTTTTTCCTCCCCCCTTCTTTTTTTTTTTTTTTTTTTTTTTTTTTTTTTTTTTTTTTTTTTTTTTTTT
>CAVNZL010000003.1:1420000-1430000 GCA_963693355.1 Pontia daplidice
AAGCAGGAGTCACAGTCATTAAAATCCTCTCCCGAAAAGAAATCCTCAGGGTCAGAGAAGAAGATTAAAGTCATCCGGTCTGGCAGTGGCAGTAACATTCACAGAGAGAGGTCTCCCAATAGATGCGATCGCTCACCAGACAGGGATAAAGTAACCAAAGTCATTATTTGTAAGTCTCCCAACAAGTCTAGCCTGAAACAATCAAAACCACTTCACCGTTCTCCTCGAGGCAGCTTTGATCAATCCAAATCCCCAACAATTGACAAATCTCGATCGCCACAACAGAGCTTCGATGGCTCCAAATCTCCTCGCGGTAGTATCATGAAGTCCCGCGAAAGTAGCGTAGACAGAGCGAAATCCCCAAAAGCAGCCCCCAAAAAGGGCATCATGCGAACGCCCCAAGCTAGTTTCGACAGATCTCCTTGCAAATCACCCAATGTTAGTCGACGATCCTCGAAGTCGAGCGGCGAGAAGTTAGCCCGTCTCGGAACCAACTCCTTGGATAGAATGACACATTATTCTCAGTTGGCCAAAGTGGAAGATAAAGCTATCAAGATGGGGATTGTTGTGTCCAAGTCTACTGAATCCATCGCTAAAGCAATTGAACGCCCAACTTGTGTCGAGTGTTATTTATCGGGGAAAAAGCAGAGTAAGAATTCTTAGCATAAGGGGAAGGGCAAGTTCCCGAAATCTCGTAAGAGATCAATGGCGCCTCAGTCTATCCTGACATCATCGGACCGCAGCAGTGTGGAGACTCTGGACGACATTGCACACGAGCGTGGATATTGCCCTTCGTCACGACAATGCGCTAAGAGTGAATTCGATCAAATTCACGTTTAAATTTATTTTGAATTAATTGTTTACAGAGCAATCAGAAGCCGTATATATTTTAAATTTAAGTGAGCTTCATAATATTCAGTTTTGTAGAGTTATTAAAAATACTGGTAACTGATAAGCTAGCCTTGGTGAGAATCAACTTGGATGATACCGCTAGCTTAGTGTAATTATTGATGAGGTTCCCTGAAAGTTTCTTTACTATTTAAGAATTTAATCAGTCTCACAACATCATTCTTTCAGTTTCCTTTAAGTATTTCAACGAACATAGTTTCGATGTATACGGCCTCTTATTTGTTTTGTAAATTATTTTTGGAAAGTAATAAACGAAAATGATCTATCGACTGGTAAATGGAATTGACTAGGGACGTGATAAGGAATCGTTTTACTTAAAATTACTTTATATATATACTCTCTAAATATTATTAACCAAAACACCAATAATCTTAATGTAGAAGTAGAGTAGATATAACACCAAAATAGTATTGTTACCAAAATGCTAAGTTCAAATTATGTATACGTAACATTTTAATCTATTCAATGTATTCAAACCATGCTTAGTGTAGCAAATTGCACTTCACGTATTACATAGGAACAGCTGTATTCAGTCGTTCATTAATTTTCAGTCTTATCTAAATATATTACGGTTATTTTTGTTAAAATATGTCTATACTTTGATGAAAACAGATGACCGCTCTTGTTAAAACGATTCAAGTAGACATTATTTTATAGGAATAAGGTGCCAACCACAGTTGGGTCCTGTTTCTAAATAACCTATATTCTACGAGTCGTCATTAAACTTTTAAGTTCAGAACACCTTGTAATTTTTTATTTAAATCAAGCAATAATGAACAACTCAGTGCAGCTGTGTGTATGCAGTAGTAACAATAATTTAACATAGACGTAATCGTATGAATATTCAAACTTTAATCCTAGTATCAAAGTGCTAAGTGTTACATTTAATGGCTGTGGAACCGAACTGATCTCTATCCTTATCAACATTATTTAATTAATCATAATTCATATTTATTTATTTTTTTCTATTATCTTTATACTTGTAAGTAATAGGTAATTCATACAATTTTCAGATAACATTTATTGAGTCTTCCATTTCTTAAACATAAAATTTCTCGTTTTAATAATTTTATTGCGTGCCTGCTCAATTTAGACTTAAAGAGGATTTATTTTTACTATCATCTTTATCCTGTTATAATTCTTTATGGAATTATATTTTAGGTATATTTTTAGTTGGTTTTAAGCATATTAAATCTCTGTCTAAACTATACATAATATTAAGCTTTATTGCAATTATCATATCTATTAAATACTTGCTGTGTGTATCTTAATACAAAAATAATATAGACTAGTTAATACCACATAAATACGTAAAAAATAATTCAATTACTTAAATAAAATGTAGTTAAGTAGTACTAATATAAGAATAGCGAATGCAAAACTTTTAACCCCCATTCACACAAACTAAATCAGTCTAAAGCACTTTTAACTATAGTACTATTTTATCTCTTTCTGACAAATATCCATAACACTGTGATGAAAAGAGACGCGATTAATTTTGTTAAAATAATGCAGTAACACTGATTTATTTATGAAAGGGGGATTTATGAAAGGCCGTATACGACCTTTTAGCGTTTGTATACCTTTTTTTCACTCTTGCAACACAGGTTAATTTTCCTCCGTTATTAAATTTGAATGTTCGATGATAATGTTGATTAGTTTCTAAATTCGTCGATTTAAATTTTTGTGGGATGAATAACGTAAAATGTAACTTGTAATCCATCACCGATTACAGTCTGGCTAGGGACTTCAAACTATGCTGGCATACTGTATATGCAAATTCATATCGCGGAAGGACGTTTGAGTCCCAAAATTACATTGGGTACGCTTGAGCTTCCTATAAGCAATGCTTGAGAAAAGTCTAACGTGTAAAATTTTCATCCTAGTCGTGTTTTCCCTATCAAACTCTTACACATAATAAGTATGCCAGCACAGCATCAAACAACATTCATCAAACATTCAACTCTTTTCGCGGCTCCGCATTACCCTGGATATATATTCTAAATTGTCGGTCGTGTGAACTCAATGATAAAAGAGTTCGGTGTTTGGTGTGTTGTAGGCTCTCCGGTGTGGAAGCCGCGCGAAGTGTCGGAGGCTCCCGCGCCCACCACCCTGCCCCGCTCGCAGCGCCCCGCACCCCGCGCACCTCACCTCTCCGCCAGTCGCAAGTCGCTCGCGCCGGACCACAGGCATTAACGCGTATGCAAATACCACATAGATGAAACATTCCCACAATTTCACAATACTTTATATTGTGTTGGTTAATATCAGTAACCGTGTAAATCGATGATTTTGTTCGCGATATTCATAGGTGACAACCTCAATAGCTATTTCTAGTGGATTTTTGTCAAAAGAAAATTATTACTACAATCACATTGAATAGGTTCCATATTTCCTCGGAAATACCGTCACTGTCAGGGTGTCGGGCGCCAAATTGCCGCGTTGATATACCGTTTTTTTAGTTTGAATTATTTTTATGCGACCAGTGACACAAATTTGGAAGTATATAATTTAATTTTATTTAAAACTAAAACAAATGTAAAAACCAGCAGGATTGGTGATATTCGAAGGAATTCAATGCTGCATTTAGAATGCGCTTCACGTCTGTTCTAAATGCAATTATGGGCTGAACGACTAGAATAAATTTTAGTAAATAAATAATTCAGTATATATAAAGAAGGTATCGACTAAAATCGACGGGAATAAACCATAAGTCATTTATTAATTAAGTAACGAATATCTAAACAGAAAAAAAAGTGGTATTTTATCTACTGCATATTATGTGATGCTTATTTTGCCTCAATTAAAGTGTTTAAAGTGATCTAATTGGAATCTTTTACTTTAATCTAAATTTTTCCATCAATATGATGGAAAAAGTTTTAGCTTTTCATGAAAAAGGACTTTGTAGTCTGGCATTTTAAAATAATAGTTTTTAATCAAATGAGATCAAACCAGCGCCAGTCGTTCAGCAAATATATCAAATCTCCAAAGTGAGAAAAAAGGCAACTTTAATAGACAACATTAAACAATGTATAGTTATAAATTATTAGTGGTACCAAAAATCTGTATTTAATCTGTATTAATCTGTCTTTTGTTTGTAATCATTTTGTACGTGCGAAACGCGTTCATTCCCTGGTCAAGACTGTAATACGACATTTTACATACATGTGTAGTCACAATTTCCTTTGTTTATAAGATAATCATAGAATTAAATGCGTACCTTTACTTGGCACAGTGGAATTTTCAATAATCAAACTGCGGAAGGTGCAATTAGATAAATTATATTGAAATTATTTCTAGCTAATTCGTTGTTCTGTTAGAGTATATATTGATATTTGTTTATGTATACACCGATTTCGCGATAGTTGCATACACGTGAAATTAAAATATATTATAGTATATAATCATTGAGTCCTGTGCCAAACTAGATAACCTCTCATCCTGCGCTTCATAAATGCTACTGTTAACGTTATAACTATTGAATATAAATAAATATATATCGTGAGAGTAGTTAGATATAATCTTGTGTTTAATTTCACATTGGCAATGAATCTCACTATAGTTCAAAATGCACTTAACCTATGGGAAATACGTTAGGTAGTTTTGATAATAATAATTTCTCTTCGTGATCAAATTCAAAAGTTCTATCATAGGCTAGGTGTAAAACTCACACGTTAAGTTAATAATTTATTTATTAAAGTATGACATAGCACTAATGTTATTCCGTTGTTTAGAAAACATTAAAAATTTATTTTAAAACCAGAATAACAGGGTTAGTTGACATGATCTATTTGTTTATTATTATCTTGTTGTACGTGGAAAATTACGTTATCATTGTGTTCTTTAACGTACATTAAAGGATGAAATTAAGTAAATCACTTCTTTACTATGGTTTATAAATATTCAAGATTGAGTATAATGTCACGCACAAAATTTTACTTTGTTTACGATAATACAGGTGGCAGATATACGTACAAGTTACTACATATCACCGCGTCACCTAACCTGTATTATTATGGCTTTAAAATAATGTTTAATCTTAAATAATTTACAGCATAGGTACCTACTTTTGAAATGACATGTACATGGATACTATGTAGATATTGCAATTATTTATTAATTAACCACACATTATGTGAATTCTGCATTTATACTTTTACGTATCGGTTAAAATTGTTTTGTGATTATGGAAATAAAACCTGTTTATTAATATACATATGTTAAAATATTCGAATTTAATAATTACGAACTTATACAACCAATTTATAGATATTGTTATACTAAGAAATATAATTAATAAAGTAAATAAACAAATATGAATGAAATGTGAAATGACGAGCTGATTAATTGCGATTGTATTTCATACTTCAATAATGTTAAAGTAAAGTAGGAAAATGAATGAATATTTAGAAAGACTTACTGAAGTAAAATACTAAGTAACTCATGTTATGTTGTACCACGATTAGGATTTTCTTTTATCTCCTAAGGAATTAATTTTAAATGTGAACTCCTAAGATGTAAATTATAACGGCGTAACCTAGTCACGACAGCACGGAACGTTCGCTACATTGTTTTCGTTTTTGAAGTTTATTCATCGTAAGCATATTTAGCACCTGTTTTTTTTATTTTTTTTAAAGAATTTTCTGGTTGTGCATAACATTTAACGTTAATTTTATCATACCTATGATTCAATGAGTTCCTCGTTTCATTAAATTGCCTAAATTGAAAGTGCCTTTACGTGCTTTAAGAATTGATCGAACGTGGTGATTTGTCGTGACTTGAGCTGATTATGATTTCTTCAAGTGTCTCTGTGTTTTTTCATATGTTAAGTAAATTTGTTTGTGACACATGATTACTTTTTATTGCTTACAAATAAAATAAACGATATCTGTGAAATTTGAATTTTAATTACCCTCTTCCGCTCCTACATCAGAATGAATAGAATAAAGTCTGAATGTCACAAGATAAAGAATGTGACCATATTTTTTTTTTCATTTTCTTGTACTAATGTTGGTACGAAGGGAGTGATATTGACGTATGTTCTGGTAGTGATTTGATAATTACAGCAACACATTTAAGGTTAATATAACTTACCCAATCGTAAGTAGCAATTCAGTAGCTTTCTCCCGTCACCAATTTATAGCAAATACATAGTAGCTTAAAGAAAGAAGGTGGTTTGCGTTTGCCAGACGATTAACGGCGGAACTCTTGTGTCAGTAAAACAAGCTACGCACTGACAAATATATTAGTCTGATACTTTCAGATGCACCAGGTTTGCACAGACTCAATTTACTACTGAGACTGACATTCATTATAAGTTGAAAAAAGAATTTATGGAACCTTTTGAAAAACTTGATTGTCGAATTCATACTACGTATGCGAAATGTGCGACGATGCTACAGCTTTGCTATCAGGTAATACCTCCTATCAGATAACGTAGGAACCTGGTGTGTAGAAAACACTCCGCCTTCTTCAAGTGAGCGACCGTCGCCACATCGGATTGTATTTCCCCAGAGTGGATGCCAATACCAGGGTCGCACGAACTGAATGTTGGGTCAGTAGTCTATCTTGTAATATCCAAGTTCTTTCTACAAAGTCAACTCTGAAACATCACGTGATGATTACGTGTGTGACATTTTCGGTAAGATGTTAAGTGTGTGATTTTTTACGAAACATTTATAGATTTAGACTTTTTTAGTATTTACTTTTGTGCTTATACGTTATTACTAAATAACGTATAACGCAAACAAAACTATTTCACGGTTATTCTGACCGGACGGAGTGTTGTGTAAAGGACATTGTGTTTTATCTATAAACAGATAGATGAGACTCTTATACGAGGACATGTGATATTTTTGCACGGCGGTGACGGCTCTGATTGTCTTTTTAGTTGCATTTTTATATTAAGGGAGAGTAACCCTGAATAGGCTCGTAAGTGTCGCAAACGTGTTATATTCAATTGACAGCTGCTGCCATGCAAGGTGTACGCAAGTCGCTGCTTAAATAGGAAATATCACAGTAATAAAACAAATTTTTAGATTATAAATTTATTTCGTACATTACGACACGAACGAAATACCGATGTTGATTGAAATTCTTTCTATTTCAACTGCATCTAAAGTGTTTGAAAATTAACTTGTGGTTATTTACATGCATTATAGTAAAATAATAGAATTTATACATATCAAATCGAATCTCCTAATTATTCTAATATAGATATTTGAATTTTGTACTATTTTTATTGAAAAAAAAAAACAGTCCCCTCAAATAAGGACTAAACGATTAGCCAAATATTTAAAACATTGTAATATGTAAGGAGCTAATGGAAAACCATTTAATTCAGTCAGGCAATTTGAAAACTTTAGCACACTATCTCTATAAATCAATCAGTCTAATAAAAATAAATCAAAAATATTATACGTAATATTTATTACAAGTAGATTGGAAAACATTTTAAAAAGAAATAGCTTTAGCAAGAATACACAACACGTAGAATTTTCAAAAAAAAAATACATAAAATTTATAAAATGCATAGATTTTCAAGAAAAAATATAAATATCATTAAAATAAACGAATGGTTTATAGATCGGGTCTAAGGAAGCTCTATGTAATCAATTGGAACACTTATAATTTAGTTTCATAATTTCTGTATCTATATATTTCTACAGTATAAATTATAAATCACCTAAGAGCTAAATAAATAACAATAGGACTATCTAGAGATGTATATTGTATATACATTATCATGTGGCACAGACTACAATTCATTTATGAAATGACAAGACGTAATGTGTTTAGGACAAACTAGCATGAATCCAGCGTTGTGGGCAAAAGTTTGAGGTGATAAACCAAATCATATATCAAAAAAATATGACGTTTTTAATCATACAAGATATTCATATGGTGTCTCCATGGGAATTTATGTATTCTGTGCACCAATACGTTAGAAGGAAAGACAAATACTTCAGGACATGACTTCAATAAAAAATATATTGCATCAACATTAGCACAGATCTCACCGGATATAATTATCCATTGTGTTCTCGAGAGTGACAATTTTTGATATTGTGTACAAATCTAAAATCCCATAAGAAAGCCCGAACCTTGCATTAAATGTAGGTTGCCACCTTTTATTGTACCGCCCTCTAGTGGAAATTCAGCGAAAGTCTAGATTCTAAACGGTGATGAAATTCGATTCTGCGAGGGCCTTAATACTTAGATTTAATCACAGCGCCACTGCGACTTGATTAGTGCGTGATTAATAGAAGATAATCTCTCTAATCGAAATAAATTATGTATACTAAATACTATTATAAGAACGTTAAAATTTACTTGGATAAAGAACAAAATTAAAACTCTTAACATGTAATTTGTTGTAACATAGATAAAATTATAAGCTTAAAATTCCTTGGTGTCATTTATACGAGAACTTAAACGCACATAACGACGCATCCTCTATACTTAAATATTTACTGTAAAAAAACATTAATAAGATTTATATAACATTACATTTATCACATCTACTGACTAAGAAAAAATTCAAACGAATATTTTATTCTAACATGGTGTTTTCAAATAAGACTATAATAATTCTTTGATCTACATTAATGATTATTATTTAATATATAAATTACATAAGGCACTCCAATTCTGTTTCATAGAAAGTGGTTGTCCTACGCCATTTTTCTACAAAAACCGAAGACCCTTGGAAGTTCTTTTAATAAGGACTTGATATATATAAAACCAAAAATGGTCAAACTGCAATTTGAGCAAAAAATTTAAAATAAATGGTACCTATGTATTAAGGTGTATAAAACCATAACTTGCTAAATTACATCAACTGTTAGTAGGCTACCAAATTGTTTCAATAAATCTATTACTGGAGAAATTTAAAAAGTAATCCTTATTTACTATTTATTTTACATCTACCGTTTCCGAATATTAAGATAATGAATCCAAGATACTCACGATTGTTCTAATTAGAGACCGGCTAAATAAGACTGGCCATGGTTTACGGAATTCCTACTATGATAGCTACTTTAATTTTTGGACCCTTATTTTTTAATTAAAAAGCCGCTCCTATTCGAAAATGTTTTATTAAAATTTTGACTAGCTAGGTTTACTATGCTTCTGATTTGTTGCTGTACCTAAGGATTTATTTAATTTAGAGATTGATAACCGCGCGACGTCTTTTGGACCCCTTCTACGTCAAAAGCCGTTTTTGGCCGTGTGGTGCCGGCTTATAGAATAGCACCTCCCCATCTCTACCTAGGGGTGTCGAAAAGGGGCACAAAGGTTTTTTTTTGGGGGGGGGGGTGGGGACCCCCCCCCCCCCCCCGGTAATTTTTTTGTTCCCCCCCCCCCCCCCCCCCCCCTTTTTTCCCTTTTTTTTGGGGGGGGCCCCCCCCCCCCCCCCCCGGCGGGGGGGGGGGGGGCGGGGGGAAAACCCCCCCCCCCCCCCCAAAAAGGGGGGGGGGGGCCCCCCGGGGGGGGGGGGGGTTGGTTTTTGGGGGGGGGGGGGGGGGGCGGCCCCCCCCCCCCCCCCCCCCCCCCTTTTTTTTTGTTTTTTTTTTTTTTTTTTTTTTCCCCCCGGGGGGGGGGGTTTTTTTTTTAGGGGGGGGGGGGCCCGGGGGGGGGGGGCCCCCCCCGGCCCCCCCCCGGGGGGGGGGGGGGGGGGGACCCCCCCCCCCGGGGGGGGGGGGGAAAAAAAAAAAACCCCGGGGGCCCCCTCCCCCCCCCCCCCCCCCCCCCCCCCCCCCCCCCCCCCCCCCCCCCCCCCCCCCCCCCCCCCCCCCCCCCCCGGCCCCCCCCCCCCCCTCCCCCCCCCCCCCCCCCCCCCCCCCCCCCCCCCCCCCCCCCCCCCCCGGCCCCCCCCCCCCTTTTCTCCCCCCCTTTCCCCCGGGCCCCGGGGGGTGGGGTTTTTTTTTGTTTTTTTTTCCCCCCCCCCCCCCCCCCCCCCCCCCCTCTTTTCCTTTTTTTTTTTTTTTTGGGGGGGTGGGGTTTCCGCCCCCCCCCCCCCCCCCCCCCCCCCCCCCCCCTCCCCCTCTCCTCTCTTTTTTTTTTTTTCTCCCCTTTTTTTTTTTTTTTTTTT
>CAVNZL010000003.1:2035000-2202500 GCA_963693355.1 Pontia daplidice
TATAGGTAAGTCAGTAGTAGTTTAATGGCGGAAAATGGTTGAGAGTATGTCATTTTTAGGATCTTTGCTGTTACGTGTTAAAAGTACATACATAACGATATCAATCAAACGCACTCCTCATTTCCGATATCTGTCTCAATTTAATTTAAGGTACTACTAATTTATTGCTATACAACTAATATATTTTTTCACGTGAGTTTTATTTGACATCCGGTTGTATATGTAACTATGATATAAGAAAATACCTTAACCCTCATAAACTTATATAACTAAGAAGCGTAAAACGCAACCCTGAGGTCGTGCGTTCACAATCTAACACGATTTCTTTTAAGATTCGCAATCAACACTAGTTCATTGTATCGCGAAGGAAAACCGCATACATTTGATATATCATAATCTACTGCCTATGAGTATGCTATGACTGCTGGACATAGCAGTCATCTTGTAGTTTTGCATTATTAAGTATCGATATTAAAACAATATTATTAAAATACAAAGTAAACATTGAACAAGACAAAAATGCTACAAACTAGAGTAAAATTAGAGTAATTATTAAATCGTATCGTTTGAAAATTACAGAAACAATCAAATTACATATTAATAATGCAATACAGAATGGAAACGCATAACACTAAGCAAAAACAAACTGAAATAGCCGTGCAAGCTAAAAATGTATTTCATGTAAAAAGCAACAAAATTCGATTTGGGTCATCAGCATACTCAGCGAACTTGTTAAAACAACCTACTTTTCAAATTGTGATTCACGTTGACAGCCGATACGAAATCAATATCATCAAAACCTTACTGTTTTTATCTATAAACTGCATTTTCAATTTATCGTACCATTATAAGTGTTATTGGTTTAAAAATACTAAATTATACTTTATAATAAATCGGTAGCGGTGTTACAAACAATGTATTCAGAAAAATTGGTCCCTGTGAGAAACTTGCTGGCACAATTGCTGTGGTAGGAACCACATTGATCCCTGTACAAGTGCCTACAACATCGTCAATTAGCTATACTCTTGTATTCTATAAGTACCTAATCGAAACAGAAAATAAATGAAGAAGTTAGGATTTTAACGTAATTCAAAAAGCCCCGAAAGAGAATGTTACTGTTTGTTGTGTTTGCTCAGCTTCCAGTCTGCCCTCCTACTAATAAACTGCCATATTACTATAAAGTTTATAAACTATTTACTGTGTCGCAATCAAATATACCCATTTCACATTATACTTTTGTAATAATTTGAAGTCTGTTCTTAGATTACATGCGACAAACATTCATAACTTATGAATTAAATATTTTGTTTTTCGTTAATATGGTTACGAATTTATGGAATTTATTTAACGTGGGATTATAAACCACAGATAATAATATGTAACACGAATAACTAGAAATCAGCAGTCTTCTTGCAATGCCGTAGCATTTTCCTATCACCTTATTATATTAAAGTGTAATCTCATTTGGCGAACTATTCAAATCGAGAGCTTTTCAAAATATTGAAAATACGTACATTTATAAAATGATACACAAAATGGACAAGATTAATTATTCTTTTACAAATAATAAGTGAGGACGAGAGTTCTACTAACACATTAAAACTAACGTGAACATTAATGTTTAAATAGCGGAGTGTACGAAACATATGTTTATTTTATTGATGAGACAGTATATTCAAAATTAATACGGTTCGCTGTGAAAATTTGTTCTCAACTACACGTGGATAACTAAGTCAGTTGTTTTAAAGTTTTTCTTTAAATATTTTCCCGAAAATTAATAATGTACACTTCCAAGGTGATAAACAATATCATTTGTAAAATGATCCAATCAAATTAACGAAATATTTATTTTTACCAATTGAATACGCATACAAAATACCATAAGGTTAATGTTAACTTGCCTCATATGTAAATGGCGTAGGAGGATCAATGAAACAAGACAATGTGTCGTTTGAAGTGCGTCCTAGAACAGCTAATTGTCATTTTAACAAGACGATGTCCTCAATAGCTTGTGGACTCGCGCCACCCCTAAGGATGCTCATTTCCTTGTAGCTGATTACGGCTCTCGCACTAAAAAAGTACAATCATAGTGCTCTCCGGCGCGGAACGCAGTGTCCTCATTTGAATACAAACTCACGCGCAGAGCGCACACACCCTTAGCCGAGCACAATTCCAACGCTCTCAAGCCAAAAACGGCTATAAAATACCGCAGTAAGGTTCAATATTCAGTGTTAGAACAAATTACGTGCCCTCTTTTCAAAGTCACAAGAAGAGGGATTCTCGCGCGCCAGAACGGGAGGGCGCTATGCTCGAGGAGGACGGAGGACGATAAGGGCATTCACCCCGTACCCCGTGGGTAGCGAAGCTACAAATGATGTACAAGCATAGATGCCTTTCTCTATTTAGGTGCGCACGAGTTTCGAAATAGTGGCCGTGGAACTTTTTGTTGGGAGGTGGATCCTGTTTTGGTTGCGTCACCGCATAAGTTCGGCTATTGCCGTCTTGAGAGCGTACAGGTGTGTGTTTGGTGCCTTTCAAAATGACCACCTCACTGGCTTTATGGTACCGTTCGACCATCGACCCTAAAGTTGAAGTATTCCGTTAATTAAAACGTTTAGACGTAAACTTCTGTATTACCTATTTGCCCTGCCAATTTGTGTAGATATTCTAAATCCGTCTAAATCTTGTGTATGTTTGCATAGATGTTCCAAAGCCCAATTACAGATAAATTCGACTTCAATATTATTAATATGGCAATTATGTTAAACAAGATTTCTTTCTATATAAAATTATTAAGTCATTTGTGTTTATCAGTTGGTTGTGGTTAGTATAACTTTAACACTATAAACAGACGCAATGCGCTAAACCGCAAACATATTTTTCCAGGGACGACACTTTGATGTTGTAATTTGTTTGAAAAACAGGAAAATATATCATAATTTGCCATGTTTGTTATAAGACACTGGAAGATCCTGATTTAGGCAAAGACGCCGATACCTTCTGGATATTCTCTCATACTGTTAAAGATCCTTAATAACTAGACTGATATCACTAAATCAATATTCGAGTTGTTGAATAACGAATAGGTTTGCTTTCAAAATATTATTCATTTAAAGAAAAACACTTTGTTAACGGATTAAGTTATTTCTTTTTACAAAATTTATGTATGTTATATTATTTTAAATTTTCCCGACGTTTAGCGTACTTTACAGCGTGCGTGGTCACGGTAGACCACCGTAATATACATAAATTTTGTAAAAATACATAACTTAATCCGTTAACAAAGTGTTTTTCTTTAAATGAGTAATAGTTATGTCAATAAAAGACAATATAATATTATTCCTTTTTAAACAATGAATGGTAATAATGAAAATATGTCGGGGCTATACTAATTTTAGTCTAGTCTGGCTAATTTTTATTAAGTCTTCGAATGTTCATAAACAATAACCAAGACAAACTTGTTTTGAAATTAATGTATAGTTTACCGTATTTTTTGTGGCATAACAACCTGCTGCGAATCCCAATCGTGGTTAACATCCGATATTTCAGAATAATTATTTTATTATTAAATTGCCAATATCGCAAATACGAGGTGCATACTATAAAACGTAAAACACTGTTGAAGAGTCATAGTAGTTTTATTAATTACCTTTTAATATAAATAAATATAAGCACATTCTAAAAAGCTTCCTTAGTTAATACCTGTTAATGTCATAACACATTTGAAATGAATTAGGTTGCGTTTATGTACAGACCGCAGTCATGCATTGTACATATTGACATTTAGTTTACGTATCCGATAATATGTAATTTCCCACCCCCCGATAAATTACCAACAATATGCGGGTGTTATCGATGTACGGGGGAGCCACCCCCAGGACTCTCCCGTTATAAATTTATCTACGATCAATATTGAGGAAAACTACCAACATGAAAATAGCACCCGTATCAAACGATTAAACGGCCTCGGTGGAAATAATTTTATGTCACAATTGTTGGACAACATTTCTTCATTTTTTACATTATATTTTATCATGTTTTACATTATTCATATAACAAATATAAGATTGTTTAACAAGAGTGTTCAATGAGCGTCACTTTTAAAAATTTACACGACTTTATTTCATTTAATACCAGACCAAGTCAGAAGAGGTAACGAGAACTGAGATGAAGGTCTTCGCCACTCTTTCGATTCAAAGTATCTCCAAGTTTCTTATTTTAAGAGATGCTTAGTAGAATCTACAGTAAGGTAATGAACTCTAGGAATAGCAATACCTTACTGTAGAGTTTTGAATACAGCATTTATATAATTACGAATTATACGAAATAATGAAAGACGAATTACACAGAAAATCAAAAGAGTACAATCAGACTGCTTTTTTACTTTCTTATTTTTGACTCCAAATGTATTGTAACTTTTATATAATTTTATAGTTGGATAATAAGTTAGTGAATAGCCAAGTATGGCTAACAATCAAGCAAGAAACAATCCTGATATGGAAAGTGGCAACCCCTGTTAAAAAAACGAAACTTCTCCCGAAGGTGAGCCCTTTCGTCCAATTTGAAATATATTTTTTGTGATTAGGGATTCTACGCGTGTAAGATTAGGACTAGATATAGCGTGCCTGATTTTAAGATACAAAGAGTTTAGAATTTAACAATTATATAATAATTTTGTTGAATATTTATCTTATTTTAATATTTTAAGAGATTCTATGCCTTATATGCTAATGGATTTTGCATATGTAAGGAATATTAACAGATAAGTATGATTTCCGCATGTCCAATACGTATTGGATTTTAACGCACGAGAGCTAATAATAATATTTAAATATTTATAGATTCTTTTTAATTTCATATATGTCGTATATATGATGTTCCAGACGAATTTCTTTTCATTTATAATTTCTTACATTTTGTGCTAGACAAACGGTATCGATTTATGAGTATAAACATAAAGTTTATTACGAAGCTTTCCAACAACCTTCAGATATCCGTAATTGAAAACCAGAGATAGTGAGATGCTAAAATAAAAAAATGCAGATGAAAACTCTTGAAAAAAATAATTGCTAATTGACAGGGAATTTAAAGATATTATCAAGTTATAAACAAACATAAAACATATTTTACCATTCTCTGTGGGCACCGGACCGGCAAAATTATGAATGAGAGCGCTCCCCATGTCGCCATGACATGTGACTCCGCTTGTGACGTCATTATAAATTAAACCAATGATATATAGTAACTGGATCTACGTCGCAAAATCGTTAATTCTATTAAAAAAGTTCTATTTTACAGTAATTAAAGATTTTTTTTTAAAGAAATTAAGATAATATTTTAGTTTTTACTATTTTTGTTTGTTGTATTTTTATATTATGAAGGAATAAGCAATGTAAAAATTGAGTTAAATATAACCAACCACTTCATAAAGCGCAAATTCGGCCCCACATGGAATACTGTTCTCACCTCTGGGCGGAAGCTCCCCAGTATCAGTTCCTTCCTCTTGATCGTTTCCAACGAAAAGCTGTCGAATCGTCCACGACTAACGAAAATATTCGAGGATTCTTGACAGAAAACACCTTCTGCTGCGCACCACCACCAGCTAACAATTGAGATTTTTCAAAAACAATACGTCATTCAACAATACGTTCACTCTCTATCATCCGTGGCTGTATCAGTTTTATAAAAAAAACACAATTAATAGGCAATAAACAAATACATTATAAAACAGGGAGTACGGTTAATACAGCACTTGTTGCCATTATGTTTAACCTGTCGCTTCCATGAGTTTAAATCATACGGAAATCATGAGCACTTGTCGTTTGACACTATGAACCGCTATAAGCGTGGGGGCGCTTCACTTACAGGTTATTAAACCTGCCCCATAGATAACAAATTCCCATAGTTGGGGTTGTATTTTAATATATTTGGTAATTTACTACAACTTTGAATGTTCTGACATTGTCATGCGTGTCATAGTTATTATTAAAAGTAATCTTAATCATCAGGGCCTTTTGAAAATTGAAAGATTTGATTTAATGAAAAAATATATAGACGCATAAAGAAGTATTAAAATATGCGAAGCTCAGTTTGTTTGTTTGGATACGCTAACCTCAGGAACTACTGCTGCGAATTGAAACGATTGTTTTTCTGTTGGACAGTCGATTTAATGAGGAAAAGCTCTGTATAAAGATCTTACTAACATCAGATCAGAGCAGTATTAAAAAATGTTGTGAAAACGTGAATAATAATTAGTTTTTGAAAGTTACGTTATCACAGGTACTAATTATTGCAGGGTAAACCGCAGGAAAAGATAGTGAATTGTAATTATACAATACTTATTGCTACGCGCTACGGTTGGTCTACGAATAATTTAATTATGCCATCAAACTTAAACTATTATCCAAATAGATATTTTGGAAATATCAATTTTCCAATGCTTGTAAACTCTATTAGACAAAATCTTTAATCTTAGTTAGTCTCAGTTGACCCAAATCCAGTTGTAGCAAATGGGAAAATTGTGTAAATTATCACGATAATACTAATCAAATGTGATTGAGTAAAGAAAAAGTTTTTAACTTCTAGCGCTTCGAACAATAAAAACACCGCTATCGCATCTTGATTGAATTGTGTCTAAAATCCTTTCACTGCATATTGTACACTTAAATTGCATCCGCGAATAACTGAAGTTTATTGCGGCTCACAGGTGTCGTAGTGCTTTTTCATTTCAAACACGCGACACAAAATTGATTATTGTAATTCAATTACGAATTTCAAATTTCTTTAGAGATCGAAAACAATATCGTAACTGTTTAAATGATAGCTAAAACCTGAATACATAACTTATTTCTTAAATGAATTATAGTATATGAAACTATTAAGTGTTTACGGTTGTATGTATATCAAAATGTATATAAATCAGTATAATTTGTATTCTGTTTAATTGATTCATTCGATTCAGACAGTCAACAATAATATTATCAGTTTTAATTTCTCTTCATCATCTTTATGTTTGTCAATTGTCAGTTGTCCATTTCTTCAAGTCTATTTAGGAAATAATCATTAAACAAGGACATCTTTGATGAATTAGCAACACACTCGAAGTAAAAATATACGTTACGTTAATACTTATTCTGTGGTAATAATATTTCCAAACTAATTAAAAAGTTCGTTTTAAACGTTACGATCCATGAGAACCTTACTTATCAAGAAGGAAGTGAAAAAACATTTAAGTAAGGGATGCTCTCGTCCCCTTAAAATAACTCAACTATGAAATGTAATATACCGCGAAAGTAACGGATGGAATAAATATGAAAACTACTTAGCCAATGGTTGATTGTGGTCAAACCATTTTCGAATAATTTCTATTTTATTTGTTCCTTTGGTATCACGACAGCAAGTGCCTAATAAAATCGTAATTCGATTGTATATAGACTTCTATCTTTAATCGTCGAAAGCAAAAAGATTTATCTTAGGTTAAGTTCCGACTCTTACTCCACACAGAGTCATGAATTAGCGCTAAATATGACTTCCGTGTGTCAAATACATTTTTACATATCACTTAGTAAAACCGTTTTGTCTGGTCGAGTCAAGTTTAGTCTCTACTCGTCTTAAGCTCAGACGTAAAAAATGCTATAAGATTATTTCTGCTCTCGAAAAACGAACTGTTGTTCGATTCTCGTCGAAGTAGTCGTCCAGTTTGACAGTGAGCAGTTAAATCATGTAGACTATCATTGAGTAAGATTAAAACAAGGTAACAATAGATTAAGATTTAAAACCATTTGTAATTTGAAAAAACACTTGATTAAATTAAACTACCCTCATGTGTTACCCTCAAGTGTTTAAATAAAGGGCCACTTCCCTTCTTGTATTGCACGTGACATAAGGTTTAAAATTCATTTTAAAATAAATTCAGTTCAATGTACAATTAGATACGATTGAGCTGCTATACCGGTATGCGGGTGGGGTGAATCCTATTTTGTTTTTTGACAGGGAAAGGGTGCCTTTGTCGATGGCATATAAAGTATTAATTATAGGATACTTAATAATGTAATCTGTACCCTTCACACGAACTTTCAACCATTCAAATATTTAACAGTTAAAATGTATTGATTGATGTATAATAACGCGTAACAAAAACGTTATCAAAAATCGTATTTTTATTACTTAAAGTATATTTACGATATATGTTTACTCTGATCTCGTTTTAAAGCAATATAAATTATGTCAGGACACATTTATTTTATGTTTTTATCATCATTTATTTTATTTTATGTATTTTTAGTGCTAACGGGACTGATAAAAATACTGTTAATTTTTATAAATTGTTTGATGAACTATAACAACCCTAGACCGCAGCCAACAACATCTCACAGATTACAACGAACCTGGGACAATCTTCTCAGGAGTCCGATATGGAAACTGCTGCGTCTGAGCCGAACTGAATTTTTACTTGTATAATTATAAACTTTTTTCTCCCGTGTTAAAAAAAACAATTCCGCTAAAAATCATTCTAAAGGTACAAAGAACTATCTTACGTAATGATTATCAAGGTAAAACACAGGTTTGATAAGCTTAGCTTATATTAGTGTTAGTTATAAGTAGTTGAAATTCTGTTACATTTACTATTTATACAAGTAGATTATCAAATAAAACAATACAAGCTTTTGGTTCATCGCTAATGAAAGTAAACGATTTGTTACGAATTCTCAGTTGGTCTATTATCTCTTTTTATTTTTACTTCGGATGGTTTAAGCAACCGCGGTGAGGCCATAATGAAAGGTGACAGGTATCTGATTTGAATTTATCACCAAGTTGCCGTTAATTGCTGAGGAAGCATCCACACTTAGTGTTTGGCTAAGTCTGAGACGTTAGTTTCGATTCCCCAGGCAAAATCTGACCACGTCAAACGCCAACTTTTGGCTTTCATTCGAAATTACAGTCTAATTGCACTTTTGTTTCGTCTCTTTATGTCAAATTGTGTCGATGCTGTGATGAAACGGGCACATGAACTTTAGTAGTACATTACATACATTTAAGAGATTTATTTTTATGAACACAAGAATAAAGGCATTCTTATATATGAACACAATGAGACAATTGAACTCCTCTTTGATCCAACTCAGAATCAGTCAAGAATGAAATATATTGCATTGGAGGAATTATAAAATATAAATAAAATAGACAGCGCATTAACCATGCCATGATTAAAATGATTTGTGTATGAAAATCTATAATTCAATATCGCAGTTACTTGTGAGCGACAGCAGAAACGCACTGGACATAATGAGCATAATATCTGATTGTTGCTAAGACATCCAATCAAAGTGCTTTCTCACAAAACTGGAACTAAAGCGTCTCAGAATGTATAAAACAATATCCAGTTTTTATTTGGCCCCTCGACTTAGAAGGCATTTCAAAACAAAGAAATGAACCTTGTCCCCACTAGCCCTCACAAAGGGCTGTGATTGTGAGGGACGCGGACGGTCGCGGGGGGAGGGGAGGTTGAATGACCTTCAGCCGGGGTGGCCGCCCCCTGCGTCTGCGCACGCTTGGGCGACGGTCTGTAACGTCCCTCAGTATATTTATAATCTTAATTTCCCCAGTAAATACCAGGGAATCTCATTTTAAAAATTGTTTTTTACGAGCAATACTAAAATAAAAAGATTTATTTAGTACCTAATTTAAATAATTGCGATATATCTGTAATGCAATGTTAATTGAATAAATAGAATATTTAAGAAATTATCTTATTTCGTCTGAGGTAATACAAGCTATATTACAAACACGAAGCGTTTGTTTTTTTGGTTGAATGTGAAAAGCTCAGAATCTACCTGTTCGAATCAAAAATTATGTAATAGATTGTTAATGAATTTATCTTATACGATAAGGAGAAGTGCTTAGACATTAGACACGGGATCCAATGGTCAAGAGTGTTCAGACTTCGGCTTTGAACAAGTGGATATTTCTATGCGCAAGTATTAGTAAGTAGCATTGTTTAGGAGCAGCCATTTGAGAAGCTTAAATTTTCTAAAAGAGATCAATATCGTATTATTCTGATCGATACATGTATTTTATACATTGTATATTTTATACATTTATTTATTATGTAATAAATGCAAATAATGTAATAAATTATATTGTCTTTCTTAAAATACCCGCGCGTAAAGGAACACATCTCCCCGATTATAAATCATTCTTAAATTTGCACCAGTAGTTCTACAAACGTAATATTTAAGCGGACAACAGATATATTTATAAGTTTCGTAAAAACTTTCACAGAACTAAATAAAATCACATTTCAAATTATCCCTGAGCAATAATTACGATCACCCCAAGTCTATTTTAAATCAAATTCACCCCTCACCTGTTAAACAGGAAACAGGATATTAACATGGTAATCGTATAAATTGAATTATTTTCACATAACAGTGAGTATAGGAATGTTAAAAAGATTTTTGTTAAATTTTTGTACATTTTTGATTCACCAATTCCTCATCCGTGACTTTAAATACAGGTACTCAGCTCGCTCGATGGTTAGTGAAGGCTTCACTTGTTTTAATAAATGAAAAGAAGTTTCAATATTTTAAAACAAATATTCTACAACAAAATTATTAGTATTCTATTAAAATGGTAGTAAATATTGAGTTAAGTACATTAGTAGATGCCCCGTACCCATTATGGGATTTAAATATCACAAGAAAACAATCATCTGAATAATTATCTAGTTGAAATTGAAATAAATAGCATTTTCATGGGTTTTTGTAAAAAAACTTATTACTTATTACATATTTGTATTCCCAGGTGTAAAATTCCACGCCTCCTATCGTATCTACTTGAATTTGCCATAAATATTTGAAATTATATTTATTTTTGCGATTCAGATTGATTGAAAGAGATAAAAACAGTACTAATTTCATAGTTGTATTACATTTTGTATGAATGCTGTACGATAATTGACCCAGTTAACAAAATCATTGCAAGGGAATCCCTTTAACTTCTGCCAGGTGCCATCCACCCACGTGTTACTTATCAATTTTGAAACTAAGTGGATAAATAGTGGCGCGACCCCCACCTGTATTCCCTCGGCCGGAAACAAGGAATTTGCATTACAATCAAATAGTACCCTCGCATAGCTCACTTCCGGTCTGCCCTCCGATGCCCTCTCATTGATGTTGTGCATTCGACCCCGATTTTGATCTCGAATATCCGTTTCATGTGAGTGCAATTTAAAAATGAAAAAGGGAGATTTTCTTCTACAACCTGATCTAACACAATCAAAGTGATCGTAAACTAGTTGCGGTGCTAAAGTCTCCCAATATTTTTTTATATTACGGTTAACTGCTGATTAATTATAAATAAATGTTTTAAACCAAGTAGTTGAGCTGTTGTGTTAAGCTATCAGTACAGCTCATAA
Source organism: Pontia daplidice (assembly GCA_963693355.1). NCBI lineage: Eukaryota > Metazoa > Arthropoda > Insecta > Lepidoptera > Pieridae > Pontia > Pontia daplidice. The sequence continues at coordinate 2,046,417 of CAVNZL010000003.1, forward strand.
ATGAAGTTGTCGGTTGAATAAACTATGAATTTTTTAACACTTAATTACTTATAAAAAGCGAAACACTTGGTCTTGGACTATTTTATTAAAAACATGTTTAACTAGATAAATGTGTATTTTCTTAACAGGTATGTGTTTAGTCTTTTGTGCTTGACATACGTGACTGAGGAATGCTGATTTCCTCGTTGTTTTACGAGCGAGTGTTAAATTGCACACACCAAAAGAATAACGCATTGACGCACGCGTGATTCGAACGTAGAGTTGAGAGTCGCTTGCGCCACTAGGCCAGCTCACAATTAATTCAAATTAAAATGAATTAGAGACAAATCCATTGAATTTAATAAATTCTGTTTAATTCACTCTATAGAAAATAGTTGGCGAAACCTTCACAAAAATCCTAGTCTGAATTTCAGCCTAGCTGTGAAAGCACACTTTTATCATTGAAATAGTTCAAGAACGTCGCGATGACTGGAGGACAAAAAACTGTGACCTAAATAGGAAGACTATTTAGTTCACAGATGCGCTAAGCACTAGGCCTACATTTTCTAAAGCGTTGTATTCAAAGGCTAGGAATTTTCCTATGAAAATCAAAAAGAACAATTCGTAGTATATATATTTATTGAACACTGATATTGAATACACCGCATACCTTTTTGATTAAGTACATTGACAAATTTTATGGTTAAATTAAAAATTAAATTAATGTTTTACTGATATTGACAGTATGAACACTTATATTATTTGTGTTGATTTTTACATACAATAATAATAATTCAGTAATAATTATCCTCTGGGGAGCCTAGATCAGGTTGAATATTATTTTAATAATTTTATTTTTATAGAGACATGCTGTCAATTTTTGTCACTGAGAAATGTGTTGCATTAAGGTGAGTTCTTGTATTGTTATACTTAAAGATGGCACGCACTGCCACAAACATTGGTGTTTTACAGTAAAGTGCATTTACTTTTCTAAAAAAAAAAAACAGAAGCACGCGAAAATAAAAATTAAACTTCGCATTTTAAAATGTTTATCGTAATGAGCTTTTCGTCAAAATTCAAGTTTCACGTAGACTTATTGTATATATAAAGAGAATTAAATTTAAACAAAGATGCTGTGATAGGTTGCATCGCAAGTGCATCTGAGGCACGTTCAGCTAACCTTCGTTATTTTGCCTGCATGCCTTTGAAGGGACACTGATATTCCGCCATGATGCATTTTCAACATTATGAATATAATAAGTACACATTACATTGCTATAAACGTTAATCTAATATTATTTTATGAATTATTTTTCTTTTGATTTGATTGCTCGCTCGCTGCTTATAATTAATTTGAAAAAGTCGCGTCTTCCAGTACCCATTACATCAGGAGTACTCATTACTTTCGCCTGGCCCGCAAGAACATATATATAACCTTAAGTAATATATTCAGGTATTATTTTGCATTTTAGCATCCTATCGTACACAATAGTCGAGATCTAATTATACTATACATATAAGGCGAAGGCTAACCGTACGCCTACTTACTGACTTCACTCAATTTTAAATGCGACCCCACTTGACTGAGGTTATATTGTTGATCGTAATACTTACCTGGTAAATTATTCATGTAATATACAGAAAACTCTAACATTCTAATCAAACGTCACAAATACATTATATCATGGTCATTGAAAAACTTCTGATCATTTTACATAACCTCTTATAAGAGTAGATATTCAAATCGTCCTATTTATCACTTTTGAGCATAATAAGTCTTAGAAATTTTGTTTGTGGATCCTTGGTTAGACTTAAGTTTCATGTAGTTAAATACTAACAAGTATTTATATTATTCAATTGTATAATAAGGCTTAAAATATTTAAAGATCTTAATTACTATGCTTTTAAGAGTAATAGTTATGATTTTGATCTAAGATAATCTGTGCAGGACATGAGTAGCGAGCGTGTCCTACAACGCACTCATCAGAAGGTCACGACTCGGCTCCTCAGTCGATAAGCAAAAGTACCACAATCAACTGATTCACATAACTTGGTGTTTACTTTAATGTATATATTATTTTATTTTACATTTACATGTTATAACATAATTTATTGAAGGTTCCAAATTTCGTGTATCTTTTGGTAGATCTGAAACGTAACAGTCGTCAACCATAGTCAAGGCATAAGATATCTGTATCATTTTCTCACTTGCCCTCACCTTCTTAATAGGAAATGAGGCCTTCTATGCCTAAATAGGCTTTTTATTTTAATGTTTTCCGAACGAGCGGGTTCCAAATACACCCATCTTAAATCAAATGTTTAGCCGTGAATCGAATGCATCATGCTCCGACTTGATAGTAGCGCGCCTAGCCAAAAGCCTTAGCAAAAATACTTGAGATGAAAAATATAGAGCGTAGATATGTTTTATTTATAGATTTGCACTGAATTGATTATACGGGAGCAGAAAAATATGATAGTGAATTTAAAATTTTTGAATCTGTGCGTTCGTTCCCTAACGCGTCGCTTATCTATGTTGGTACGTGAATAAATCACAAAAAGTCCTTGTTCATTCAAGTATATAGTAAATATGTGCAAAATAGAAACTATACGATTATAAACTTTGAACAAGTATTTTATAAACATCTTTGCTTAGAAATTTATACGGATAGAGATGGAGTTTAAATGATTAAAATTAAAACGATGTATCGTTCTTAAACTCGCTAGCGTAGTATTATAAGGGGTATTTTTTCATCATTATTTATTTATTTTTGACGTTAAACAACAGTGATGTTTAGTTTATAATTCCCTCGTATTCTGTAGACACCTTCAAAGTCCTTAATACTACGATGAAAATTATTAAACTAATTTTATTCAAAACTACAAAACTAAAGCCATATAAATTGTAGTGCTATAGCATCAAGAAAATTACATAGAACACAAGGACTTTGATGTACTTTGTATCATGCGCAGAATCATTCTCTTGATCACATACTATTAGACTTGTCATCCGACTATTTTCCGACGTGGGGGCGCAAGGGGCGGGAGGGGAAGGCACGAGGGCGCGGCGGCGCGTCGCTGCTCACCCATTCTGGCCTCTCATGCGCCCGCGCAACTCTACCCAGCTAAACAAGGGCTCGGGGGATTTCGCTGACATCTCACCTTGATAGCAATTCACCTTCTAATCTGAGCAACGCCCTTTCTCTAATTAAACATTCCTAGCTAAGCCGTAACTTGTTGTGAAGTAGGAAAAATAACGGTACGAAAGATGAGTGCCTTTCGGATGCACGTGTGGGTAGCGTTTGCGCAATCACAAGGCTCCAAAACTGTGCATCGAAGAGAAAGCCGGAAAGCTCGGGACAAAAATTTCGGTTGGAATAAAATTAGATTTTGTTGCACTTGGCTATTTCTATAACAATTTTGCCTACCCAACACTGATTTAACTAAACGCTGTGATTGGTTGTAAATATTCTAACTACTATAATATACGTATGCAACGTTAACAAAGTTATAAATTGCAGGTACCTAAATTCGCGCATAGACAGCGGATTATTTCAAGGAGCGGTATCTACGTATCGTCATTATTATTTTCGTATAATTACGTATAATAAGACATTTTTCATTTGATTAAAAGTGAAGTTTTTTTTAACAGCTGATTTTCTCGGTGCTTTAAGCAGTTACGGTACATATTTTGATATACATTTTTTTAGAATGAAAACTATTAGCCACTTAACAAATTTACATAATTGTTTGTTACTTTATCTGTATTTGGTATAAACTTACAGTGGCTAAAATAAATTATCAGAGCTGCCTCTTTTCTCTGATTAAGTATGTCATGTGTATGTGAATGTATATTTCTCTCGCAATTCTATTATCTATGAACCTAATTTCAATCGATATAATTATTAGAAATGAATTTCAATTAAAGGATGCGAAAATATAAGATCATCATAGTCTAAGTTCTCTATAGGAGCCATAAAATTATTATTTTATATCTAGCTAAGGTTTCTGTTAATCTTTATTGATTGTGTTAAATTAGTATTATTTGTTATTACTTACCCCAATTACTGACCCATTTATATATATTCATAGTCAAATAGATATAGATATACATATATAAAATAACTACGGTTAACTCGTGCCTAATTATAACTAGTCTATTAGAAACACCTCTATTTGAAGTAAGCACTTTCAAAAAATGTATATCTAGTTTTTTCCCAGTAACTAGTGAACGTAATTAAAACGAGCGTAAAAAGTCTATGTAAAATGTTGTGGTCATTTGAGTACCAAATTTAAAATGTGTACAAAAATCAAAGACGCGATAGGTCATCGAACTCACGTGTAACCACCCTAATTTCAAATTCACTGCCTTTGTCTAACATGAACGCGATTAGTATAACTGTCCTGCTCACGCTGGACATTCTCACGTGCGAGCGCGGTATAACACCGTCTATCAAAACCTCTATGACACTAGACCCATAGATAAAGTTGCATAAACAGGTACATAATTGTCTATGGATCAATTGGAGATTTTCCTTGAAAGTCGAAACTAGACAAGGTCATTTTGTAAGAACTCATTCTTCTGAAACATTACGTTGGTCAATTTTTGTTTTTATCAAAATGTAAATTACCTATCCTGTAAGAGAGTTATAATGTCTCGCAAATGTGATTGTTATTTAAAGGAATGTAGAATGCATGAACTATCATAAAACCTCTTTGTAATAGACATAAGTCTCAGACATAAAATGTATTTTCTTGAGAAAATGCACACAATCTTCCTTATTAGAGACATCGTGGAAAACTAGGAGAAATCCTACACTTTTTTCTCTTCGTATTGTTGTTCCTATTTCTAGGTATTGTTACAGTACTATAGAAAATTAATTAAGATCATAGAAGAACCACTTCATTTAAATGCATTTATGGTAGTTCAAAGGGTAATTTACACTGTGAGTATCAGTACTAGTATATATTTTTTAACACTAAATTGTAATTTCTAAAGATATACAATAATTATAATCGCATTAATTGATACGTATAAGAAAATTTGTTAAGGAGCATTAGCCTCGTAGTCGAGTACAGGATTGAGTAGTCATTTGAGTCCTGGCTGTGCATATTTTATTTTCTGCTTAATGTTAGGGTAAAATTTTAATCATCCAATCGCTTAACCAATAACGAAATAGCTCATGACGCCTAAGTCGAGGAGGTCACAACCAAGGAGGTAGCAATTGTACCTACGAAAATTTGCTTTTTAACAGTGAGGGTTAAGCGATGTGTCATGCGTGGGTTTTATTTAACTATGTATAAACGTAAACATCAGTGGCACAGATACAGTTTACAATCTTGAATAATGTGTCGTTCGTAATAAGATTGCAAATTGCGTAGTCGCTCGTGAGCAAAGATAGCTTATATAATATGTGCCTATGTTGGCGATTCCTTTCAAGGTCTCGCAATAGTGGTAGGTATACTGTATAATCTACTTATGTACACAAGGCATCTTTGAAAATATTTAATTTAATTTCAATTACTTAAATCGTGGACGTGTTTATTCCATTGTTTTACATATTTGATAAATTTTTCGACATACATATCCATGCTATATGATTCAAATTAACACCAAATTGTCCCCGCATAAGCTGTGCGCTTAAACTATGATTTACCCCTTTGATCGAGTCGCCGAAGCATAAAATAACCATAAAACGATAATAAAACATGAATTTACACTCATCGTTTATCATCCTAAATATATGAAAGCAACAACACTAGAAAGTCATTACGCGTCTTTACAGCTTTAGATACTGTTAACCAATAACAATTTCTAACGCTCATACATAAGTGGAGATTTAAAAGTCAATATTAAAACTACGTGCTGTGGTGTTTAGTAGGCTGTGGGAGCAATCCTCAGTGACCTTGCGGCGTAGGAGAGCTAGAAATCGGCCCTGCGCTGACGCAACCACTTAAAGCGTTGGCATTTTCGCCTTGTACCCTCGTTTCAAGGATTTCCCAAGACGAGGAGTTCGCTTCACACAAGTGGGATACAGCCACGCGAAATATAACCGTACGTGTTTTATGTATGTTAACTTTGTGATTCTGTGCTTTGCAACTAAATAATTATGTAGACTGATTTTAAGGTTAATCATAATAGTTCCCTGTATATAAAATATAAAGTTCTAATTTACGCCTAGTATTGCGGGTGTATCTCCAGGATGCAAATAACGGTAATAGGAACGATGATATTACTATAATTATTTCAGAGAAATACTACATTCTACCTTTACTAAATAACTCATTTAAATTGTAAATAGAATCGTCAATTTTAAACATTATTTATATCAATGGTTGCAAATGGCAATAATCGATTCAGTATCAAAAGTGAAGTATCGTGAGAATGATGAGTCGCGATGTAACGGGATGTGTCAGCAAGAGAACACCCGTTTTCTTGCTGTGATTGTTTCTACTTAATAAAAAGCGATCAGTTGTATGCTCAAGGAAATCGCTTAGGTATCACTTGTTTCGTTGTCTATTAGACTAACAATGAATATTTTAGTGCTGAACGGGTGTGAATTGGTAAGAATGGCTTAAAAATGTTCCATTTGTAACTGACACGACCCTATTGCTAAAGTTTTTGCTAAGATTTGAATTCCGGAACATTTCATTCCTTGTAAAATGACACAGTCTAGAATTTTATTCCAGTGGGAGTTTTACCTTCATGACAACAACATTTATAATGTTGTGTAAAATCATATATTTCAACTAATCTGTTTGAAATAGGTTGCAAAATAAACCATTTTAATTAGCATCAAAGATATTCTATTAAGGCCTTAACTGAACCTGCAGAATACATTACTAACATACCACACGACGTAGCAGGCCGTGTGTCGCTAGACCTTCTCGGAAATAATCGAGACGGGCACAGGAACCCTGCCGCACCCCAAACAAGTTATGCCTTAGCTAAGTCCTACATTAGCCAAATACCAAATGTCCTTGAAGTATCTTGCAATCAAATATTTTATTAGAGAAAAAAGCGGGCATAAACCGAGATAGAAACATTCAGCAGTTAGTTTCAGAAGTTGTTTCATTATGTGGTGGTATCGCATAGCGAATAGAAAAGGATTTTAGGTTATATGGCATTAACCTCAAGAAGTAATATTTTGAATACAATAATTATTTTGTTAAAGAAAATATTTATCGAAGTATAAATATATTTGCGATTATAAGTTAAAATATATTTGCGATTGAATTGTAACACTCTTTCTTTCTTGTAAATCATTTTTTTATGAAATTGTTCTTCACTACATTTGTTATTAATTGTACGTTTTAGTTTTCAAATAACTTCGCAAAACTGTGGTCAAGAAACATTTAAGTCAAAAACTTACGCGTAAAAATACATAAAACGACTCCTACGTCTCTATAACTTAAAACAATTACTGAATTATAAGGATTGCAACTACAGAATTGGCGTGTAAATTAGATAAATTAAAATGAAGTTTATGTGATTTTCTTCGCTTAGTAAACAAAGAAACTGAAATTGTTTTGAAATTAAGATAGACGTACTATAATTTATACGTTACAATAAATAGATTTTATTTCATCTGAAAATCTTCTATGTTAAAAGAAGATTTTACCAAAGTTTAGACGAACGTTGAAATGCTCAACATATTACGTTACGAAATACATTTGAATTCTTTTCAAATTAAACGCCCTCTGACATTTTTATGCACAAAAGTTTTTTAAATCTAAGAAGATTAACGTGTGTGAATATAGTTATATCGTTTATGAGATCTAGTTTTTCAAACAAATTCATCATAGCCGCTTTTATTTTTGTAGCGATGTCGTAACTGCATAATTCGCAGAAAAATACAGATACAAAATCACATGATATGCAAACTTGACTCCTTCGTCAGCGTCTGCTTCCTTATCAGCGAAACGATTGAGTTCATTCTTATATTTGTGTATATTCCCAAAAATTATGATTTGTGATTTTATATTTTTCATGTGTCAGGGAGAACAGAAACAAATTAGAAAATATTCGTTTATCAGTTTTATCATTTAGAAAATTGAAAAAAATTTTCGTGTGCTACTGCTAAAATAACCAACAGAATTAATATGCGCAGCTCTAATAACGAATTGATCCGTATGGTCGCTTATATACTTTAAAAAAAATCGAACGACTTGCATAAAACGCAGAATAAATAACGATCTGACCAAGGAATATGAAATATAATTCTTAGTTTTATTTATATGATAGGCATTTTTGCCTGAAATAAAGAGCTCTATTATTATTATATCCTATGCGAAACACAATGATAGAAACATTTGTTACTTGCAATTTTTATATAAAGGTTATGTTATAAAAGTCTACCGCTATCAGGAAACAAATCAGCAATGCCAAGTTTCTTTATTATATAGGAATTAGAAAGCAAATCTTTTTATAACAGTGTGGTTTGGCGTAAAACAAGGACATTGCCTCGGGAGGTTTCTATCATTGCGTCTATGATTGCTTCGTAAGATCTCTAACAGTACAAAATTGAACGTCCGAAACAAGTCAATGAACTACAACCTCAACCGTTACTTCACGGGCCGAATCTAGCAGGACGGGCCCTTTTACATTTTACTTAGAACCTCGATTTTTAAACTCTTAACTGGAAATCACAACTTAAGTAACCTTAATGCTGAGCGTATTTGTTAATAGGCAAATTCTTTCATTATAAAATAATAAGCATATAATTAATCGATAAAAGTGCTTGATTGAAACGTGTATTTAGAAAAAGTATGTATGTATTAGCACCAGTTGTATTAGCGTCCTTAATACAACCTATAAATAGATAACCGACTGTGTCTTAAATGTCTTGCAATATTATTATAGTAGATTTACACTTTTATTGATATATAAAAAACCAGATTTCGTCACTCTATTGCAAGATATAAATGGCTCAAAATTGATACGTAAGCTAATATAAGCTGCTACCTTATTTGACTAGGATCTAATAACATTTTGAATACGATCTAATCATATTGTCTCCTCTTGGAATCGTTTTCAATGATAAATGTCAAATATAGAATACACATTTATTTAAGATTTCGGTCTGAGAAAGTACAAAAATATGTATGCGCTGTTTTATGTAACTATGTAGAGTATTCTCTGTAACTACTCAAAGTGTACGGGTATTTGTGGTATTTAAACTCGCAACGTACACTGCTTCTCAGAGAGTCGGGTGTGCAATACCCTGTAAATATAACACGGGTGTAATATTTGGAAGTTCTTCCCTGTTTCGCACCCCAGATGTACGTCCTGAGAAATGTCTCTAAAAATGAAAATGAAAAAAAAAAACAGGTTTTCAAATATTAATTTCGTCGTCCCTATTTAATATATCAACAATAACAATTCCCTCGTACCTGATTTAATACTAAATTTGTGGTAACATAAGTAAATTAATTATTAATAATAGCAATTACCATTTCCTTTAATTGTCTTCAATATCTTTAAAAAGCCATTGACAAGTTACCTCTAAATGCGACAAATTAGATCAAATTGCATACTATTTAATTAATAGTGTTCATTAGTTTTAATGTAGGTATGTCAAGCACCTCTAATTATAAAATATAATAATGAGTCATCATTGCTGTTAACAATATTAAAATATAAAAACTGCAATGATTCTATGTTGCATTCTTTCATTTTCATTTTTCGCGGCTTTTCTTTTTTTGTTTTCCATTATCTGAATATATTAATTTGTCTGCATGTCAATATTCATACCGGCAGTTTATATTATGAGCATATGTATAAAGAAATAATTCCGTTGTGAGCTGCAAATAAACATTATTTTCATGGGATTATTTTCAGTGATTCTTATTTCTTGGTTTCCTTTGTTTAGCAATCAGCCATACTATAAGCAATATATTAATTAGCAACACAAGTACGGTATAAGTGTGCCCGGCAGGAACAGCTACTCACAGCGTCATCATAATATGTCTTTTTGGAGCCCTATTGTAAGCCTCTCAGAGACATCATGACTTTTTGAACGACTGGATTTCCTGTAACAGTCCTCATGTTTGGTCATCTTCCTTCCGTAATAAATAACTTTTAAATGCTATTCTTAATTTTCTTACATGTCCAACGTCAAATTAACTCTACAATTCTAGCAACGCCTAGAGGCTATATTGAGGTTAAATATGTCCAATATTTTAACTTTCATATGTATTCTTAATCAATTGAATGTTTGTATACAATTGAGAAAACATTCCGGTTCACATAGCAAGAGTATTGATCGATGACTCTCGCGCCTCACCAGTTTCAAACAAAATTGCTTGCATATGCCACTTGCGACTACATACTTCTACGTAATTCTCGTTACGGCAAAACAGCGCTTATGAGGGTCAGGCGCTTGAGACCGTATTTCCCGTGTGAGGCAACGGGTGTTAGAAAGCTGAAGGATTTCTTTTTATTCACAGCTTTTACTACGCGCGTTTTAACAGTTACCAGCGACCGTTTTCTGCGCCGTTACTAAGAATCTGCTATTCATTGAACTCTCGAAACATTCAAACTACACAATCCACTGCAATTTCGCGCTCTTGTGAGATTTTTAATGGATACATTTCAGTCTGTACTATAGTTTCGTATTGCGTTATTCCAGCTACGATGCAGCTAAGAGTGGAAGCAAATAGATATTGCATTTGACGGCGTAACATGAACATTTACTAGTAATAAACAAAATTTCCTTACAACGATTTATTAATAATATAATAAAAATCAATTATATAATAAATTAATTTTATACATCAAAAATTTAAAATGATATCACTTATACATATTTCGTAACGAATAGATTTTTATTTATGAATAAATGAAATATAAAAATAGCCCTTAAAATCTATGGCCAATGTTGGAACAAATTATGAACCTTGTCAAATGTATTTAAACACTCCATAGATAAAACAATTACTATTATGTATGGCCTGAAAATAGGCCTAAAACGAACTTAATCGTTTGACCTAGAATTTTTCAGGATTTCAGGGCATGTTTGTTATTAACGAGAAAGTGTGTTGGCAAGCTTTTATGCAGCGAATGCACGGCCTGAAATCTGGGTCATCTCTATGTAAGGACTACAGCTTACAGCGACTTTGTGACCTGGGTCAGGTCAACGTTGTTACCTATATCTCATACAATCGATATTAAAGTTTTTATTAATTTGAATGTTTAATGAATTCACATAAATCAATCAAAACACTTAGTAAAATCACTACGACTATCTAATCGTTATTTTCTTTAAATATAATAAAAAAACTTTACACTTCATATTAGCAGAAAGATGTTTGAAATACGTTAACGACCAAGAATAAACAAGCAAGGTTTTGTAAAATCTAAGTCTTAAGCTGTATGAGAATAATCGGCTACGATACACTATTTACTAGCCTTATTAAAATATGAATGTTAGTATCAAGCGCGATACAATTGATAACATATGACATTTAACAGACATGTGATTGATAATTGATTATTTGTAGTCATATTTTTTTAATGAATCACTGACATGGACCAGGCGTTTTCAAATAGGAGTTGAATTACGTACATTTTTGAGTGCTGTTGTCTCTGTCTCTATATTTGGCTATTAAGTATTTACCTAGTAAAAACATTTTATATACAGGATTGTGATAATTTCATAATATCCACTCTCATCTATCTATAACTCTTTGTAAATAACTATCAGCAGTTTTTTTACAAGATTACCACATAGGGTTTGTATGGAAAAAATTGTTAAATTTATAAATATTATGTTTAAAAATCCATTCTCCGATTGACTAATGGCTGATAGGACCGAGAAATTACATCTACTTTAGACTTGATATATATTAGAAATAGAACAGTTATATTCTGCCCGGAAAATAATATTGAAACTCCTTCCTTTTTGAAAGAGCGAAAATTATTAATTATTTTAATAGTTTCAAACATCTCTTTTGGTATATTAAAGGCCGTGGGGGTGTGACAGCTGTCAAATGGGTCCTACAGGATCCTTTAACGTCAGTGTTTTCCTCGAGTCATTCGTTAAACTTTCTAACCCTGTGCGGTAGGGAGGGGCGCGCGCGGGTGCCAGAGAGAGGGTACCGACCTCATTGTCCATTGCCACTCCTCCCGCCGAGGCGGCAGGCCATTTTTATTAAAAACACTTCCGAGTTAGCTACATATCGCGCGCGACTTGAAACATGATCCTTTAGACTTTTTTAAAACGTGAATGAGTGGACAATATATATTTTTTGTTTCCAATTGTGTTAAGTGTGATTAATTAAAAAAAAGTGCGCCCCGCGGTCTATTTTCCATTCGGTGTCGAGTTCTACAGTTGTGAAAAGTGGCGGTCGGTCATCTCCGGCGATAATCGCTGAGAGGCGCTAGATCCACCCTGCCTGGGAGAAACAGAGATAGAAAACGCTGCTGACATGGCGACAGCGCGGATGGATTAATGTTTTTCACGTGGAAAACTCATCCCTTGAATAAATACACCTATAAAGGTAGGTATGTAAACATAATCTCAGGGTCACATGCCTCATATTTATTTTTATTCTTGCAGTAATAATAATTTATATAATTACTTATAAGCTATATTTTCTAAATAACGATAGTTGTGTAAGGATATAGGAATAGTTGCCTACATTATTTTTTAAATTAAAACTCGTTTGAAACATAATCGACTATGCATAAAGTTATTTTTACTAAGGGTAATAATTATTATTTTTAAAAATAGTTGATGAAAAAATTTTCAGTACTGAGATATGTTAACCTTGAAATCAGGCTCCGTCAATTTATAAGTCATCCCTAATGTATCAATATATAATTTGAGCCGGGAGAGTAAATCAATAATTTTCAATAAATCAATATTTTACCGTGCACCCTGCGCTGAATATATCCACTGCCGCCATTTCAATGATGACGACGTATTTTTTGTGATATTCGAGGCGCGGAGCGGGCCGTGCTCCGCGCGCGGGGTTGTCAGTCGTCGGGTGAGCGGGGTGCCGTGTATACGCGGTCTCGGGCTATGGCGGAAGGGCTGATTCTCATTCCCATAAAAGGGTCGAGTTGATTATAGTGCAGATACGTGTGGTACGTCCCTAATTTGTGCAGTGCTTTAATTATTCATAAATTGTTTCTTATCGCATGGTATCAGTCGATTTAATGTGGATATCGTAGGAAATAATGCCATTGTGATGACGTAATGTAACGCGCTCGACTGGGTGCGTAGTAATAATTCGTGCGCCCATACCGCGATAACATTTTGTGGTCAGCACCTGTGGATATGCGGCACATAATGATTTCAAAAATCAGGTTAAAAATTCCACTTGGATTCTTATTGGAATAACTTGTTACATTATATAGGTATTGGTTTGTGTAGCCGGTTAGTCATGTTATGCTTTTTAAACAATGTTTTTTAAATAACCTCTATAGGTATAATTGTCTATATGTAGTTATATTCGAGCAAATAGCACCGTTGAATGTTTTCCTACTGCAGTGCGCTACGCTGAGTGCTCCGTTGCACAGATTCTCCTTCCGCTGCCGCTAGGGGCGCCCTCAATTTTCAACCTTGATTTAAATCTATGGTTCTATGTATGATCCTTCTATTAAAGATAACTTCTATTTATTTTTATATAGAATGTTACCGAACTGTTCCTAGTCACTGTTTATAATTTGATTTCGTCGTGCATCGAATACGAATCATATAAAATCAGGACATTTTTTATCTCGCGTCTCGTTTAACTTAGTATTTATGTACATACTTTGAATCCAATAATAAATATGTAATATATCGAATCGTAAATAGAGTTTAAAACTGAATGTCCATGTTTATCTTAAGTGCGTAAATGTTAAACAAAAAGCAAGTATAAAGTACAATCTGAAGCGTAGTTGTTAAAAGAAATGATTTTATTTTAAGGATGACTCGAATTTTAAACAGCCTCCATGCCCGGTAGCTCGTTTGTTGAAGGACTAGTTTATTCAATGCGAGTATGACGTAGGCCCTACTAGGTATTAAATTTCCATAAGATGAGGAGTGGAAAGGGCCACGCTTATATAGCATGATTCACCTACTTTTATGTAAGAAAAATAGAACCTACGCGTAGCCCACACAGGAATATGACGCTTAAGTCTTTACTGTTAATAAATTTCGTATAAAGGTAGTTTTTTATAACATATTTATCTGTGGTTCTTAATTGTTGTTGTTTATTATTTTTATTTTATTTATTATAATTTATTCCTAGACGATAATTATATAGAATTAGAAACTAACGGCTTTACCAACAAGAACCTTTTGGACACTTTTCAAAAGTCGACAATGGTGGCGACTCTAAACTAAAAATCTCTAAATTTAGTTTTAGACCTGTCAAACAGTTTTATTCTGTATATCTTTCAATTGATATCAATAAGGTTTAAATTGTCAATTTAGAAATATATAGAATAGGTTACACACGTTTGACAGGTCTAAACCTAAATTTAGAGATTTTTAGTTTTAGAGGTGTACATTAGAATCCCCAATGTCATCTAGACACGATTGTATTCATTTTTGTTAGTATTTGATATCTATAACTTAGGTTATAGCTGAGTTTAATGTATGTTATGTTATGCTCGGACCATCACGTGATATTTAGACGATAAAACTTGCAAAACATGCAATCAGATACTTGGAGCAATATCAAATGATTTGGCTTAACATTTAATTTTGTCCCTTTTCAGGTCCCCTTGTGCCCGTCAGACAAAAGCACTATGAGAAAATTAAAAATGTTTTTTATGTAAACATTACCCATTGTTAAAGTTTTGTTGAATGATCCACAAAGAGAGAGAATACTTATGTATACACTGAAATATTGTAGATATATATAGCTCTAAGCCTGAGTGGCATTTATTATCCTCCAAAGAACTTAAATCGAGTAATAATGGCCACGCAAAGATTCTGCTTGAGGTGGAACAACCATCAGTCAAATATGCTATCCGTATTTGACCAATTATTACACGCAGAGACGTTCACGGATGTGACATTAGCGGTGGACGGACAATTGCTTAAAGCACACAAAATGGTTTTATCGGCTTGCAGCCCTTACTTCCAAGCCCTCTTTGTCAATCATCAAGAGAAACATCCCATAGTGATACTAAAGGACGTCCCATATTCCGACATGAAAAGCTTGCTCGACTTCATGTACAGGGGTGAGGTGAGCGTTGATCAGGAACGACTGACTGCATTCTTGAAGGTAGCAGAGAGCCTTCGAATAAAAGGCCTAACTGAGGTGAACGAGGAGAAATGTGATATACCGGCGTTGACAAATTCCTTAATACAACAGCAAACGAATAGCGCGCACACACCGCCGCCACAATTGCACAGAATACATCCGTACATGCAGCAGAAAAGGCCTGCATCTGGAATTCCCAGCGGAGGTGCACCGCCGAACTTACTAATGCCACTACTAGGGAATGCGCTCATGCAACCGAAGCGGAAAAGGGGTCGGCCGAGGAAGCTAAGCGGCAGCTCAAGTGACGCGCTAAACACAGCCGCCAGTCCTCCTGGAGAATTTATACCGGAAACCGCATCTCATGCCGCGAATAGGGCCGGAGACCAGCTGATACGGGGATCGCCTGAAATGCTCGAGGTTAAAATGTCAATGGACGGTTTCAATCAAGACGACGGTGCAACATCGGGTGGCGAGGATGGAGGAGAGGCCCTCATGATCGATGAGGGTGACGACGCCCAGTCGAACGAAGCTCCGAATTCCGGCAAAGACTCCGAATCAGCAGGTACGTGCTAGAATAGTTACAGAACGGTGATAGTTATTCAAATGCCCTTCGAAATTTGTTTAGCCCTCTGTAAGCAAACATTTTGTATTGATATGATTTCGTACGAAAATATAAACGCGAAAAAACACATCAATAAAACAAACTTATTGGCTTGTCCTTTTGTAAATACATTATAATCTTCCCTTTCATTTACCTAACACTGCTAAATGACGTACACCGTAGACCAATAGATTTCGTTGAATAAAAGAAAAGCTAATGGGATATAAGCTTTGATGTTAAAAGAATAATCTATAAGTGAAAAAAGTGAAGTGATAAATATATTATATAATTACTTTATTTTTCTCAACGGGGTAAGTGATCTATGAAATTGTTGTAATCAAAAATTTAATGCTTATTTCTTCCATAAAAGAATGAATTCTTTTGCTTGCTTTTCTGCTTTCGGGGAGAGCTATTAGAGGAATGGCCAGGGGCATTTTCGGTGTGGTATATTTGAGTAATTAATATTTCATTCTTATAACTTCCATAATAAACATATAATTTAACGTAAAGGGAAAACAAAACAAGGCTTATTCCCAATAGCTTTCCTTCATCTAAAGCAAATTGGAAATATTATAGATTTATTGTATGAATTGCTAAAATATTTCCAAATGCAATATAAAAGTCCATCAGAAAATTAATTGCGCGATTGTTTTATTTCACTTACAAATATGTTCTGAACCGTATACATTAGTTTTCAATGAATACTTTCAGATACCGCAAAAGTACCAAAAGAAGAAATACAACAAAATTTTTCATCTAATGGTCCGGTGATTTCCATTGAGAACGGCTCTATTAAACAGGAAGCAACAGACGCCACAGATGAATACAACGAACCGATTGAATACAAATACAATCCCGACAGAAGCCGCGAAAATTCAAACTCACAAGATGGCCCTTTGAAAGACGCAGACGAAAAGAACAGACTAGGTCGTAACTTGAAGCCAAAGAATAGTAAAAAAATACTTCCCCAAATGTCAAAATTCAGGGCTCGAACATTATTCAATCAACTATCGGGGCTCTCTAATCTGAATCCTGCCTTAAATACGTTCGACAAATTTCCACCGGAAACCGTTTTGATGCCGGCGCTTGCCACTCAGCTCTTTGCGGCTGAATTAGAACAAAACAATCTTAATTTGGCCAACAATGAAGTGACAGACTTGTCCCAAACGAATTGGGAGCATCGCATATTTCCTTCGCCTATAAGGAAGAACAATATGGGCAATGTCGGCAACTACCACGAGGAAACCAATGAGTCCGTACGAGATTACTGTATCAAAGAAGGCGAGAACGTCTTCAGATGCAAGATCTGTGCGAGGGTGTACACACACATCAGCAATTTCTGCCGACATTACGTAACCTCTCACAAGAAAGACGTGAAGGTGTTCCCCTGCCCGATTTGTTTCAAAGAGTTCACCCGCAAAGACAACATGATTGCACACTTAAAGATTATACACAAAAATCAACCGAATACCAACGAGCAAACTGCAAAGCAGGAATCTTAACTTCCTTGTTTAACTTGTAAAGATCTGATTTAAGTCGCGTAGCAAAATTTTGAACGAGTAATGAGTTCGAGCTCTGAGTTTAACTTTATCAATAAGATTGTTGATGTGTTAAGCGACGTTCGTCGTATGTTGTTATATTTATCTATTTATTTACGTTGTTCCATTGTTTCTTAGAGTGCTGAACTTCATAGAGGGTTATGACAAAATCTATAATTTACTTGTTATTTTGCACTCACTTGTTACTTAATTTTATTACTTACAAAAATTTCAGGGTACAAAGTAACTACTCATGGTGATTCAAATGTAGTTTATTTGATTACACGCAATTCTCATTGAACTGAATTAGTATAGATTAGATATTATTTTAATATACCAACGGCAGAGCCTTTTTGTAACATAAGTAAAATATATTTATTAAGCGGAATATTTAAACTCTAGAGAGGCTTTACTCCTTACAAAAAGGTTTATTCAGCCAAGGATATATAGTGTGAAATGCATTTTTCATTTAACTTGCCTTTTAGTGATCTTAGTTATAATAGAATACATTTTTGAACTTCTCCGAAGTTATAACTCAATGTGGGCTATGATTTTAAATAAGTTTGTTAAGGTTAATTTAAATAGTTTTAAATGATGATTTTGGTTGTATGTTCTGTTGAATTCGCAACTCAATAGCTAAATAACACTTAGGTAATCTCATTTCATTAAGCGAATAGTTCCTTTATTGGTTGCAGCTACTAATTTATCCATATTTATTTGTTATACATCTAATGTCATTTACAGTTTGTTCAAAGGATGTTAATGTTAAAGACAATACCTAACTTAAATACCTTAAGTAGAAAAATTTATACCTACATATATTTACAGTGCTTATAAACCCTAAAATCAAAATAAAACCTATATTATAGCGAGAAATTACTTAAAAGTACTTGTGACAACAATGTTGTTAAAGTGATTCAAGGAAGGTGCTTCGGGAGCTAATGCAGGAACCATGAGATGATTGAATTCTGTATTAGAGAAAATGCCTTAATAAATTAAGGTCGTACTTATTTATTTAAATGCAAAATATGTAGTCTTCCATACGATAGCAACACTTCAGTTATAGAGTAGAGGTTTGATACCTGATTGACTTTGGTCGAATAAGTTGACCCCAAAAGTTTCAAACATTGTAATTAGTAGGTCCAGGGAACGCTTGCCTATTAGTGTGCCTTTAATTGTTATATTAAAAAGTTAATTCGTCTACTAGTTGGTTAAGATTTTTCAAAGAATATTGTGTATATTTATTTTCATTATTCAAACTTTACAATCTATTTTAAGAAGCTTCCTTAGGATAGAACCTTTAGGCCCGAGTAGTTAAAAATTGTAGTTAGGTATTTAGGGACGTCATCTCATGTTTCCCACTACTCAAAATTTGAAACGACATGAAGTTTTTGACTAGGCGATGTCGCCGGATAGTTTGTTGTAAGACTGTAAAATTCTTCAAAAATTTAATAACGAATTTATTGTACCCTTCATAAATTTTTAAGAAAATTTATCTCGGACATTGGTTAGGTACTTAAAGGATTTAAACTTAATATAATGAGGCTAATGTAAAGTTTAGTGTCTATTACAATAGTCAATTTAGCCAGTGCCTAAATGTAAATGTCGAAAAATTAAATTGTAGCATTCTTTTCAATTAGATCTTTGTGTCCCCATTACATTTCTCTTCCCTTTAAACTTGAAAATGAAAACAATTTCCGTATCGCAGATTCCATATTTAAAATTTTAGTTGAAAGTGTTGATAATTGTATTTTTCGTTAATATATTTGCTATATAATATCATCAATTGGTGCTAAATTAAACTTAAGAAATGTCGCATATGATGCGACACTATAAATGTCCCTAAACAAAATGTTGTTTGTTAATATTGTTATTTTGAAATATATCTATATATGCCCTATTTCGTTCAACAGAGCGCTATAACTGCGGAATGGGGCTCCTCTATGAACATAGAATGACATATTTTATTTACAAAGATACATATTTATTTTGAAATTGTTGAAAACAGAGGTTATGTAATAAAATTACCTAGAATATTCACGATTCATATACATACTCGTATATAGATTTATCTTGAGCAATCATAGTAATATTATGCTTCTTAAATATTGTTAAATAAAATATTTGAATCTTTAAATAGTACGAGAAATTTATTTATCTTTCGATAATAGGAACGGCTGTTTTTTCCTTTATCTCTATATAAAATATGAAATATATCGATTAGCTGCCCTAGAAATGGTTATTATAGGTTGTTGCGACGTAAGTTTTGCAGGGAACAGTCTATTACTATTATATATATATATGCCAGATACATAAATGATTCTTATTATATCTTAAAATAGATGCACATACTGTAAGAGGATATATATTTATGGTTGACGATGTCATATTGGAGCAGGCAGAAGCGATTGTTAAACTTAATCATTTTACGTAGCTGCTGTGTATTGTATGTAATGTCTAGTATTTATTTACACTCCTTTTACAAAATACGATTATATTTAACGCTACATTCAACGCAGAATATGGATCATTCAATATATTGTGTAATAGACCTTAGCCAAATGTTATTCCATATTTTTTGTTATTGCACATAGACAATAGAGGAGGCAAACTGTATTCAAATTTAGAGAAGTTTAGAATTGAGAGTTACACTATTAGCATTATTTGTTATCGAAACAAAATACAATCGTATACAATAATTATATGTTAATTACTATTTTTAGAAACTTTAAAGAAAAATAAAGGTTACAGCAAAATATATTTAAGTTTTAATCGATGTTATTTTTCTACTTTGTTTTAGTTACTGTTTATTTTACCTTTTTTATTTGTATAAATGCGTACCTTATTTCTATGTGATGTCTTTAAATTTTATTGTTCCTGTCTGTACCTCTTCATTGCTATGGTTTAAGAAGATTGACATGGTCTTATTGTTACTGGTGATACAACGACGTTATTACAAATTCATTAATTTTATTTTTAATATTAATAGTAGCAAAGTAACAACACGGGTTATTAAATAAAGATTAGCATAAGTTATTTATAATATAGATTAAAATGTGTTGTTTCTAAAGGAGTGAATTTTTTGTGTAAGTTCTTGTAGTCACGAAGAAGGAATGACCAGGTAGGTATTCAGATGGTACCTTCTCTCACGTTCAGTAGCTGGTGTGGTTAGCTAGGTTTATGTTGTAAAGCTTTTTTGCTCAAATTTATTCTTAACAACTTTTGGTTCAGTACAAATTGCTTCTTTTATTTGATTATCGCTATCATTTTTTTTTTGTATCGAGGCTACATTCATGTGAACATTGATCGAAGCTGTTCTATGTATAATATAAAGAGATTAAGAATTATATTTTTAAAGGCAGCTATTTAACGCCTATCTTGTCGTAATTGTGACCTTCACGGTGTATGACATAACTTGCCGAAATAGTTCCAAATGCAATCTTGAGTCCTATTTTTATTTTAGTTTGTAATACATTTTTGTTTTTCTAATTTATTAATTGTTCATTCTATTAGAAACGGTTCTAAAATAAGTATAGAGTAAAAATTACACTTGTATCTACGGACGTTAAAATTATTCTTTAACTTTTGTTTCTAGTTTAATTAATGTTCTGTTTAAGACTTGGACGAGTTTGTATTTTCTCTACATTTCGATGTAGTTCGGTGCTATTCTATGATGACGACTGTTTCAAACTCGTCCACAAAAGTTTCATTTTTTGTTTTTATCAAGGTGTAATTTACTCATTGAACAAATAAATTTTAATATATTTTACGTTGGTTTTTTATTTTACCTTCATTTCACATGCTAGCATTTATTTATTTATATTGCACATAATTAGTTGTTTTTAAATGTTTATGTAGGTTTGTAATAATATTTTTATTCCCTATATTTCAGGACGCGGCACTCCCGAGTTTGAAGGCAAAGACATCAGGTATGTTCCATCGCCATCAAATGAAAGGCAAGGCAAACGCTCTAACCTCACTGCACAGACCGCGTCAACATCGGCCGAATACCAAAACGATTCCATTAATAATAATACCGTACAAGGTCATCAAGGACAAAGGCCCGCCGTTCGGAGACGGATACGACGAAGAGCTAACTCGGCATCCAACGACCCCGCGGAACAACTCACGGAAATGTCAGTGAGAGGGCTAAACTTATTCCGATACGCGTCGGTCAACGAAGGAGTTTACCAATGCACTGAATGTGCCAAGGAGAATATACAGAAAACATTCAAAAACAAGTATTCATTCCAGAGACACGCCTTCCTCTACCACGAGGGCCAGCAGAGAAAGGTTTTCCCCTGCCCCGTATGTTGTAAAGAGTTCTCCAGGCCCGACAAAATGAAGAACCACATGAAAATGACGCATGAATGCTACGTGCCAAAAGATTGTGTGTATCCACCGAACACCTACTTCATATTACCGGGTCTGGAAGGCCAGCTTCCGCCTGGAATTAAGCTGGAAACGGTGGGCTCGGGCTCCCCCCATGGCTCGATACCGCACTCGTCTCCTGACCCTGCACAGGCGTAGACAGCCTTACCATTTTTTGATTCCAAGTGTTATGGACACTGATTGTGCCTTCGAAAGCCTTTTTATTAATATATATAAGATAGATTATGTTATAGGTATCCCAGAGTTGATTAGTTCGTACTCGTTCTATTTTTGGAGTAAAATTTTAATATATAACAACATACACTTTATATTTCCAATATTACTGTTATGCATTTAATATGTAATTATTGTTGAAGATAATCTCTTCGAATGTTAAGGTTGTGCGGATTAGACAATATAGTAAGGGCCAGTTACGTCGACAATATGCCGATTTATATAATTATCAGATAATTCTAAAATTGTAACGGGTGCTTGGAAAGTCTGAAATTTTCTATTTTAATACTATGAACGATTTTTCCTCGTGTGCCTTTGACAATTTAGTTACGACTTTCGAAATGTTTTTATTACATTTAAATGAGTATATAAGAAATTATTCAATCTATCCTTGCAAAGAATTTAATTAGAATTAGTTTCCGTTTAGAACGTAATGAAATGTTATTGCATAACGCGCTGTTGCTTCACTATTTTTAGTATTAAAGTTTGTCATTTTGTATTACTAAAAGTTTATCTCTACTGGGTAAGAGTGCCATAGCACAATATTATATAACTTATAGTTAATTTTAGGATGGGATTCACATAACTAGGACCCAATCAACGACAATCAACAGTTCTTCCATTGATAAGAATGAAGATATTTTTTTTAATATCGGTGTTAAGGCGTTCTATAAGTTTAAGGAAGTTAATATCAAAATTGAGCAATTATAAGGACTTTTAGGTTTTAAGCACAAATTTATTATATTTAAATAATGTGTTTGAAATTTACGCACACTAGTGTTAATGTTAATTGTATAAGTTTGGAAGAATGTATATAGTGGGTGTATAAACTTTATCGTTATAGATTTTATATTCACCGTTAAGGTATTAACAATTAATTCAGTGTGATTTTTTTAATTAGGTATAAATGTAGGTATGCGCCAGTCAACTCGCACAAATCGAGCCTTTAGTTTCTTCTAGATTTTTTTCTATTGCGTCCGGGCAGTTCACTTTTTTGTTTTTTTTAGTATTTTATTTTGTGATATTAGAGCTAACTAAGTTAGCTGCTCTGTACATTGTTAACCCATCTTTTGCTTTCCCTTGCTGCTTGGCAGCCGGTCTATTAGGATTATGGGTAGACTATAACTATATGGTTTCCATGGAGTGGCATTATGCTAATTTCTCAACAGGTTCTTTTTTTTAATTCTATTGTCTATTAATGAATTTTCGAATCAGAATACGGATTGAATATAAACGGTATTGTCGTAAAAAATAAACATATAGGAGATGCAAACAATCTTATTGTATGCCGTTTACTAGACAGGAGTAGCGTGTCAATTCATAAACATAGAAATATTTTTGATTGACTTATGAAAGTTCAAACTTTGATGGCGGTAGGTCGTATCAGATGTCAATTTGACGTTTGGGAATACGTTTTCGTATATTCGTAATAAATGTTCATATTTCAGCGTCCACAGATTAGTTAGTGCAATAACTTGCAAATGTTGATTATTTTTTATATTCTATAATGTACTAGAGTACCTATATTTGTTTTCACTTCTTTATTTTAGTATTATCATACGTTGTTTACCTTCTCATTTTTGCTTGTTTTCTTTTATTTTCTGTTAGGGAACTGTCTGTATACATTTTAAGCGAGTTAAGAAGTACATTCATATTTTATGACTATTCTTAAAGTATTATATAAGTTAATATTCGTTAGATGATATACAGGCGTCTATTATTGGTTAAATGTTGGTAAAAACAAATTCTTTAGTATGGTGGAAGCATATTTTCTATGTAAAATTATTGCTATCGGAGCTCGACCTATTATGAAATTTCTATAAATTCAGACATTTTTGCATGTTCTACATATTTAAGGTTTACCAATTTACACCATGTATATTTTATATCAATGTTATTAACAAATACTACCACAGTTTAACTGAATTAAAGGTTTACTATAGGTATTTTTTGATTGCAAATAGCAAAGCTTTAACACTTAATCTTTGTATTATTAAAAATTGTAACAAAAAAATAAATTTAGTTATAAGAAAATGAATCTTACCATCGCAATAAACAAATGCGAATCATGTACACTACAAATTACGTTTAAATAAAAAATATGGTCTAATTATGTGTTTATTTCTGTGTCATATTTTTTTACAACGTGTTAATTTAAAAACGTAATGGAATTAAAAGATTATTATATATTTTAATGATTAATAAAAGTTATGAATCTTATTAAAAAGGAAGTGATAAAACGAAATAATACACTTCATCGTAATAACCAGTATTAGTAAATATTGATTTCTTTAGAATACTCGTGAATGGCTTTTATCTATAGGGTTTTGTTAAAGTCCATTTTAAAACGCATATTTTGAATCGGACAAGCACTGCGAGCAATATCAATAGTATGGTAATTTATGCACATAATTTATACGAACCTTATATAAAATCTATAATTCTTTAGTACGCTTTCAGAATATCAAACAACGTATTACGACGATGTGGACAGCAATTTTCCAGTCATAACATTAGAAGTTCTATCCACTGAAGACACGACATGCCCTAACGAAAATTATACCGAACCAACAGAAACCGACGAAAATGATACTCAAGAAGCAGGCGTTCATTTTCTATCTGAAGTGCCCAACGATTCTGAAAAGGATGGAGATCATGATGAAACAAAAGAGAGTGTGCGAAACGATCTTTTAGAATACATGATACGTAATGACGGTAGAGTGATTTGTAAGCTCTGTGGTGAGGTACTACAGAGTCGAACGCATTGGTACAGACATAAATATAAATTTCATATAATACACCCCTTAAATCCGGCACCGTTATTCCAATGTGAAAAGTGCCGTGTGTTTTTCAAAAGTAGGAAAGGTAAGTCTATACGATCTATGAAAATTAGTTTTCTAGCTCATTATTAAGTAAATTTATTAAGATTATATTTTGTAGATAACAATCTAGTTTGGATAATTAAAAAATGAATTCGCATCCTTTTGGACTAATTTATTAGCAATACTCGCGAAATAACCCACATTTTACGCAAATTCCGCTTCGATACCGTTTTCCATTGTTAGTGTGAGGTTGAGTCTAATATATTTGTATACTAGACTTCCCCAAAGTTTCTATTAGCTATCCAATATGAAAATTTTATAGTTGTATTTATTTTTCGTTGTGCTTATTATTTATATATTATATTCCAGGCTATATAGGACATATCGCTAGCAGACACAGCGAAGATTTTTCTGACTCCAGTCCCATTTTGACCAACTCTCAAACAGAAAAAGCTAGAGAAACTCCAGTGATCCAAAGTACAACCAATATTAAGGATGAGATAGATCCTGAAATGTCCATCCCCAAAACAAGTGTGCCAAATTTTCAGAATCAGACACATTACATTAAAACCATCCAAACTATAAAAACTGAACAGAAAAGACCTTATCGATTTAATAGTAAAGGTGAGTGAAATCATAGAAAAAATTTCAGTACACACTTATTTTTCTAGTCTCAATAATACATAAACAACTACTTCATGATGACATTGGATTGATACTTATCATTGCAATAAGTCAATATTTATATCATTAATCAGTGACTGCTCAGAAGAGCCATCTGCAACTTAGCAGATATAGATAAAGTATAAGAACAATGTAATCTTTTACAAATAGATTTTTTAAAGCTATTTATAAGTTATATAGAGACCAGTCCTTCATTTAAACGTATGAAATTCCTATATCTTTAGTGCAATCTAATTGGATAATCAAATAACCTTAATAGGCGACACGACAGTAAAGACGTCAAGCGAATGGGAAGAAAAGCGATTGAGGGAGGAGAAGTTGGTTGCCGACATAATTGCCAGGGTTCGCAAGGAGTGTGAGGCACAAGGCGATGGAGCAGCACGCAAAGGATACTCCCGCAGGACTACCGTTATGCATTCGTGAACCAATAGAAAATTACTTCCTGCATACAAAAAAAGTCTGGCTTGAAATGTTACCCCTACGAAGTTTT
This sequence comes from Pontia daplidice, assembly GCA_963693355.1. Classification (NCBI taxonomy): domain Eukaryota; kingdom Metazoa; phylum Arthropoda; class Insecta; order Lepidoptera; family Pieridae; genus Pontia; species Pontia daplidice. Next base: position 2,072,337 of record CAVNZL010000003.1, read on the forward strand.
TCGTCCGTTTTTTGGGATCATTCAATAATCATGGAAGACTAAAAAAGGAGATTCGAATGAATAGCAAGAGAACAAATTAATATATTGTATATAAACATCAGGGAAATTTCAATATAATTGGTACTAAAAATATTCTTAATTTTGGGTTAAAAATCTAGAAAAGTTCCACAAAAAAGTTAAAAAAGGTATTATTTAACCACCTGATTATTGAACGATCCCTTCCTGGAAATGTATAATCGGTTTGGTGATAAGAAAAAAATTATGAATAATTCATTTTGTTAATTAATTTCAAATTGCTACTGTGAAATTAAAGCGAACACACACAGGATATCACACTTATCCTAGTCGAAAACGTCGAAGGCAACGAAGTCAAAGAGGCCTAGAATATGTACCCCATCAGAAGAGCAAGAATCGACCTCGCTGAAGAAATTTCCAGTTCTAGTTAGCAGTTATCATTGCTTGTTATAGAAACGATATTCCAGCTACATTTTCTTTAATATTATTAATTAGTATCTAAATTAAATTAGAATCACAAGTTTTTTTAAACAATGAAGAATAGTCGTAAACAACTGGTGAGGGCATCGGTTGAGTCAACAACAAAAGCCTAGTCTCGTCTAGGATTTCATCCGGATCCTGATTAGAATGATTCGGTTTGCTAAGTGGTTTCAATAAATTTCAATGAGATAATTTAAAATTCCTTTTGTTCTTGTTCCGATAAGTGTCTGTTTACCTTTATTTAAATGCACGGAGCTATAATCGATGTTGACAAATATGTATCTGGATACTGTAGATAAATAAGCCAAAATTCGTAGTACATTCGTAAAAAGTTTACTGAAGAAATTGCTCAGAACTCGGAACATAAACGAGACATTCACCCCAAAGAATAAATCATCCAGAGAGGTGCCAAAATATTTTAGAAACCATGAGTTTAAATATTTGCTTTACAATTTTCTTAGTATAAATCAAATTAATCAAATGTGCCAAACAGCAAAACTAATGGACTTCCGATTCTTATATTTTTTTGACAACTTGAATGAAAAGTGCCAAATCGTCCAGAATTCCTAGTAATATTTAATAGTGTTGTCACGAAATGAAAGTATTAATTGTTATGTTTTGTATAAAATTTTAATATGGAGCTAATACTTTGTAATACGTTATTGTTGTTTGTAAGTTGCTCAAAAAACTTTGCTTTCGTGCAAATATTCGTAATTGTTGCGAAAGTGTTTTTCTTTATTTTAATAAAAAGGAGCGGAGGATAGTTATTCACCTAAAACTAGCTTAAGAAGCTTATTTTGTTTTACAATATCAATGAATCATGTGAGTTCCTATTGGTGGCAGTACAGCCATAATTTGTTTACATCAGAAAATTTGTACGGATATAGTGATTTTGTAGATCCGAAAGTTGGAAACAGTGCAAAGGAGAAAATGAGAAATAGACTGTATTTAGATAAGAGCGATGGTATATAAAACTATGTAATAAAATATCCAGGATGTTCCTAATCATAAAAACGTAACCGTAGTTGGTCCTTTCATACATTATTAATATTAAGATGAATATTCTACAAAAAATTAGTCCAATACACTATTTTAACTAAAGGTGTGAGTACATTAGTTAAAACTGTGTATGTTTGTGAATAAGTGTATTTATGTATTTTAAATTTTAATCCAAGGTTCTCAGTGTAAACATATAAATGTTATTATAGTGAATTAGTACATAAATAAAATGTCATTTATATCTAATAAATGTGCAGTGTATAAATAGGACGTAGAAATTATATTACAGTCAATTGTTTTGTTGTTTTAGTAGGATTCTACAAGCCCAGTCGGGTTAGTCGAAAAATGTTTAGCCCTTTTGCATTAATATTATTAAATATTATACTTTATAGCGGGTAGAGGTGGAGTATAAATTCAATATCGTAGCCAAATTCTACCATTCCGATTTATACTTCATTTGTTTTGTTTTTCTCTCTTCTCTTTTTATCTCTTCATTTAACTATATTTTTTACGTATATTAAATATTTAAAGAACAAAGCAAAAGACTATGTTTTGGTCTCCATTTTTTACTAGTGCTTTGTATAACGAGTTTTTAGGCTAGTCAAATATTGCATGTTTAAATATGCTAGTTCGTGTTTACGTCTGTCGTCGTTTTTATTTAATGGGTCAAACAGTTCTAACCCGACTGTGCGAAATAATATTTTACAATTTTAATATTGTATTTCGATGATTTCGTTTCTATTACATTTAACTTGATACTCAGGTGATAACGATTTCTATTAAATATTTTGAACAATAAGTGCATACGTGGCTTTATTTTTGAGATATGAAGTTAGTTGTATAAACTACGCCTACTAATTGTACAATTTCCAAATAAGGCGGACATATTTCTGCATCTGTTTCGTTTATATTTTTCAGAAGTATGTCGTTTGTAGCCGAAACACGAGAGGAGGCAAAAATAAAGCCCTATAATAAAATAAAAATGACATTTAAATTATTGTTAAACCTGCATAATCTTTTTAGGTCACCAACATGTTAAGTGTAATGTGTTTATAGAATTAAAATCTCGACCTTTTTTAAAAAAATAAGATGACAAACTTAGGTTATATTCTTGTGAAACATAAAAATATTTTATGAATAATGTACATTTATAATTATGAGGGAGTCCTTATCTGTTATTTAATAATAATTTTAGGTATGATTGTCAGTCTCAAATTCTAGTTATTCATTTTAAGAAGATTGATGATACATTTTATTAGTTTATTTATATTTTAGAGATATATATATCATTCCCTAATTGTATATATGTATAAGTAATGCTTTCTTTAAAGTTGATTTTATGTATATAAACTCTGTGAATTTTGAGTTGGATTTCTATAAATGAATGTTGATTCTTTTAACGTTGGTCGTACAATGTATTTGACTACTTAGACGTTGTGAATCTTGTATGTTGTACAAATTTGTACGAAAAATTTAAATGTGTCCAATAAAATTATGTAAGAAATCTGTGATGATATGGCTCATTAAAAGATTAAAACAATTGAAATGTCTTTATTAGTTCTTTTATAAAGCGTAGGATAGACAACAAAGATATATTACAATTATATCGAAATTCTAAAGTAGTAGCCTACCAAACTATATTTAATTTCCAGTAAAAGGTTTGCTGTCAATGTCAAGATCATCTTTGATAACAGGTCTATTGTCACTTGACAGTTGCGGTCTCCCGTTCATTCAGTTTTTACAGGTCATACAGCTTTTAAAAACTGTTCTTTTGATGAAAACAATAAAAATTGCTTACTTTTGGAATTTGATTATAATTTTATGGCCTTTATTTAAACGAATTAACTAAACAATACTAATTTCTTGTTCAGACACTTCACTATGCCTCAGATCTTTCAAGTTTTAAGATGTTATAAATGTTCTATATTTCAAGTGAGTATTGACTTTATAAAATTCAAATGTTTATGGAGGATAAATATCCATGCTTGCTAATGCACTTGGATTCGAGTATTGTTTTTCTCAAACATTTGCCTTGGTTAAAAAGAGTAACTTCTGCAGAATACACACAAACCTAAAAAATAGTCTACCTTAAAAATTGATCCTAATCTATGATGTAGCTAGATAAAACTATTATTATAATTAATTAACTAAATTTCGTAACAATGGTCCTTTGTAATGCTAATTTTAAGCTTAAATTGAGGTTGAAATTTATGGCCGGGATTTTTGGAAATTAGAACTATTTTTCCATATACAGTTTGATTTAATACAACAAATATTAATAACCTGCCTTACAACTTTGCTGTCATTAAGTGAAGAGTCGTTTTTTGGGTAAAGTGGATAACTGGTTTACAGATTCATCAGACAAAGAAAAATAATAAATGGATTTGTAAAATCTGTGGTGAGAAACAGTCTATTAAGAGACATTATGGTATAGGCACAGGAAAAGAATGTAGGTTACATGTTCAAAAACTCAATAAATTGCAGTCAGAAAATGTTTCAAATTCTGATATATCTGATAGTGAAAAATCAAATTCTGATTCAGAGGTTTTAATGCAAGTATCAATTCCAAGAAAAAGCAGTAAATGGTCACATTATACTGAAGAAAATGACATGGAACAAGAGCCAATCTCTGTTAACTATAGAGAAAACGATGGGGGAATCCAAAGCAAATGTGAAAATAGTATTGTGGATGATTTACAGTATAGACATATCAATGGTGGTGCAATGTTGCAAAATACACAAACATTTGAACCTAAAAGGTTAAAGCTTGCACAGCTATCTTCCACTAGCCAATTGCATTCTTTTAATGAAATGAATGAATCTTCTAAATCTACAAATTTTGTCAACTTTCATAAAGAAAATCACTCTCCACAATATACTACTTTTAAGTATGATGACAATATCGATACAGAAATGAAGATATTTAATAAAGATTTTGTTAATAGCTCTTCTAAGTGGGCTAGCTTTCTTGATGATAATATTGATAGTGGGACTAAATATAATATTAATAGTTCTGATAATGTTACCCATACAAATTTAACTAAAAATAATAATGCTACTGTAAAAGATACAACTCAACAATTCACCAAAAACAGTCTTTTAAATAAAAAGCAAACTGAAATGCAAGGCATTCCTAAACTTCCACAATATAAGCAATCATTTTTTTCAATGTCAGATGAGCAAGATTTAGACAGCATTCTAGATGTTAAGTTTTAAAGGAATTTAATAAAATACAATAAGTTTTATCATTTTATTTATAAACAAATACACAGGTGTTTACATGGATGCATGCCTATATGTATTTGTTATACCTTAGTACACAACTACTTTTTGCATTTAAATAAACAAACACTCATCTCATGGCATTATATATCACTTTTTAATACTAATACATACTGGCTAAATTATATTTTACATATAAACTGCATCACATAGAAAGATAGTATAGCTAAAATAGTGTAGAACATGCAAACTCCATAAAAAATTAAGTCGAGTATATTTGAGATATACTACATCAGGCAGTGTCATGTACACAGTTTCTAATTTTCTGAGTGTTTATCACAAACCTGTTCAACCTTATTACAAAATGAAGTTTTAGTTTTACTTACCATTTTGGACAAATATGATTGTAAAGGTATATATTTCATATTGAAATTCGAAAAATGTAACAGAACTGCATATTTATCCAAACTGGTTGATAAAACACCATTTGAAATTTTCATGATTGTGGACTATTATTTTCAAAATGGACCTGCATGTTTTCTCTTCCTTTCATTGTTTCTGTTTGTTACTTATTAAAAAATCTCATTATTGACCTTGCTTCTTTATAAAGACCCAACCTTAAAGACAAAATAAATATTTACCTTAAATACAAATTTTAAGAATTTTTCCTGTTATTATATAAGCAAAGTCTCTCATCACGGTATATAAACATAAGTTTTTGGTACATAAGACACACTGAAGAATCACAGATAAAAAAACAGATCTACAATATGTAGGTAGTCGTAAGTAATTTATTTAATATTAGATAGAACTAAAATTGAGCTAGGCAAATTTTCTAGTAATTTTATAAGGAAGCTAGAACATTTAGTCAAGAGACCAATCTTATCACTTAATTGATTTTTGTATACTAGTATAGATGATGACCAATCGCAAAGAAGTGTTCTCGCACTTCCATCGCGTTTAAACAGTGCATTCTAATTCCCTAAGGGTCCTAATCATATAGAACATACAATACGGCTGTCGAATATGTATATTATAGTCTTAAGCGTGAGTTAAGGTCTTTATGAATATTATTTTTGCTACATGTCAAGACTGTCTTTTCTACACCTAATGCTAAAGAAGACATAGACAGCCTATTCTATTCTCAATGAGTATAATATGGATTTACGGAAGCCCTTTAAGAATCGTTGTATGAACCTTTCAGTCTGCCTGCGTACGTTAGAATTAGAAGAGTACATTCAGGGCATACAGTTCTAAAGCTTTGAGAGAATAAATTAATATTGATTAATACGCCATAGTGTGTCGGCGACGGTGTAATTCCCGCGCTCTTGCAAAGCGTCTGCCATAGCCACTCCACCTCCAGGCTCTGCAATATGATAAATAGAAAATAATAATAATCGAATGTTGGGAGATTTCTTTAGATAAACTTTATTACTAATGAATTGACGAACCTCTCGCTGTAGCCTGGACTATCCCCTCTGTAAGTAATGTGGTCGTCTATATAACGTCTTGCACTATCATCATTGATGTCGCCTGAACGAATAAGAAATTTTATTTGTAAATAACGTTAAGAACGTTCATTAAGAAAAATTATATAAGTCTGAATGATCCTAACATAATACTTTATGACTAGCTTGAGCAATTTTCACTATCCAAGTTAGTATGTTAATAGTTATAATTTTTGTGTTATTTTTGATTATACGCGTTTATCTCTTATTTCTACAAATTAATTGAAATTGAAAAATCTTTTTGTATTGTTCTGGATAGTCCATTATTTGTGCACGGGTATTTCATTTAAATACCAAATTAGGAAAGTATAAATGGAAGGGATCATTAGTTATTACGAAAAGTTATGCTCACCAGAAGAGTGGGCAAATCTTCTACACGACGGACCGCGACAACTTAATAGTTGCTGGAGTTGATTGTGGAAATATTCCTTTTCGGCTGCCGTCAAATATTTTACTCTATTCTGTGTCTCAAATGGATCTGAAATTTCAAATGGTGATTTTATTATAACAACTCCTTGAATTTTAAACTAAACAACAATTCACGTATGTATCATGAATATATATTAAAGTAACATGGAAAAAATTACAATGTTATTTATTTAAGTGCCATCTATCGGCTACAATAATTTAAAAGTAAACCCTTTTCTTGAATAGAATATTTAAATAGAAACTCACCAATTCTTAAATTATAATATGTGACAAGTCCAGTCACGAATTCACAATAAAGCAAATTGTGAGTAGCGTTGATTGTTCGTACGCAGTTATATGTATTATTTGAAGCGCTCATACAGAAACAGAATGGTCCCGCCGTCCACAAAGGCGCTGTTCTCCAATGCTCATTATCATGGCGGAAGCAATTCATTCGCTCAGACTCGCACAGCCTCTCCAATTCAGCCTTAAATAATATAATGCATATTCAAAAAATAAATATCATGTACCTTTTTCATAAAATGTATTTAATTGTGTTGTTTTGAAAACATACCGTTTTTAAATTAAAGTTTAAACTATAAATAAACTTCTACACAAACAAAAGAAATATTAACAGAGGGCACAAGAAATATGTTAAGTTAAAATTTCTACCTTCTTTTTTAGCTTTCCTTAACTTCTTGCGTAACCTTTGCTCTTTGAGCCTTCGTCTTTCCTCTTTCGCCTTTTGAGCTGCTTCTATATAAGCTTGACCTGGTCCTTTGAGTTTTCTAGGTACGAATATTTGAAATGAGAAACATATATAATTAAAATCTATCAATATAGAATAAAATTTAGGTCATAGTTATAATCTGTTAACGGAATGAGATGTTGTTAATCAAGTAGATTTTGGATAAAAGTCTAGTCAGTTTATTAGATTTATCAGTTTTTATCAGCATGAGCAGATGCTTAGTATTTATTAGTGGGAACTTACCGATTCTCTTCACAATAACATACATGTTTATCTTCGTTTTCAATAAACAAGGGATGAAGGCGCCTTTGAAACAAATCCGTAGGATGATCAAAGATACCCATGTTGTTAGGTGTTCCTCGGTTAGGATTTTGTTTTTCGTAATCCGAAGCATCGAATCTTGTTGGTCCTAAACTGCTAGTTGTCGTTGCTATTGGCTTCATTTTAGAAACAAAGTGTGACGCTTCGGTTGTTGTTTCACTATTCGATATATTTTTAACTTTACGATTCGTTAGAATTCTGTCAGCTTCAGTGTGGAAATACTTTAATGTTGTGTATAAATAGCTTGAAGTACTTGTTTCAGTAGATGTCATTGCCTTGTCCGCATTATCTATGCTGGATAGTTCTATCATTCTTTCATACTCTGTAGTGACTTCATTTGGCGTACTGTTTATGCTTTTAATAGTACTTATATCACTTAGATCATTTTTGTATTTTTTATTATCTATAATAATAGTGGTAACTTGAGGTTTAGGTAGGTCCTCAAGAATTTGAGTAGTATTGATAAAATACTCGCTATCATTAGTAGAGTGATTAAAAGGATTTGATTCCGTAGACGATTCGTTCTTCAATTGTGTTTGGAAAACATCGTCTCGTGTATTTGTGTTAACAGTTGGAATACTGTATTCGTTTGTATGCTTCAACTTCTTTTCATAGTAATTGGGATTTCTGTGTTTAGGTTTCAGTCTGTTAAGTCGAGATTTACGTCCTGCCTCTTTATTGATGTTTTCTTGAACCGCAGTTCTGTTTTGAATACGATTAATAATGAATGATGGATTTATGGTCTGTACCTCTACTTGTGCAGGTTTAGTAATTTTTAAATGTCTTTTTATTTCTTTTAAGTCCTCCAACTTTGTTTTAAGTTGCCTTATTTGATCTTCTAAGCTTAATCTGTTAGTATGCCAGGCCTTTAAATCATTATATATTACTTGCGAGCAGTTAACAGTTCCATCTTTCTCGACTTTGCATTCCAATGTTGTTTCATTGTCATTTAGCATAGCATCATTCTTTTGTTTATGTTTATGATTATGTTGAGCTTTCCTCTTAATTCTTCTGTGATCAATGTTTTCTTTGGTGCGTTCGTAAGCTTCTAGGAATGCTTCAGTTTCCTTAATTAGTTTGTCTATTTTATCTTCAACATTTTTTTTATCTATTGCGTTTAATGGCTCATTTACAAAACCTAGATGGCCAATACTTGGGTTCTCCTCTAGTATACTATCAACAGTATTCGGTTCGAATACATCATTGTCCATAGACCGCTTGGATCGGGTCATATTGTATTTGTTTATATCGACTGGTCGTCGAGCTATATTACCGTCAGTTTCTAGTCTAGTATAAACTAACCCACTTGGTGTAAAGCAGGCACATTTCTTTGTGCTCATCTTTGGTTCTGGTATCTCTGGCTGTAAATAGTAGATGGTTTTTATCTGTACTTGCAAATTCAAATTATTCATAAAAAAGTGTAATATATACCTCATATTTGCATTTATGTTTCCTCCACCGTCCATTAATGAGTACACACTTCCATTTACGTTTATCAGAACAAGGAGCCCTGAGCTCTGCCTTAGAGCATTCGGCAGCTATTCGGGCTGCTTTTCTGTTGATCATACTGGATTCCGCAGATTCTATATACAAAAGAGTTAGACCTTAGTGACTAGCGTGTTTAAGACATTACTAGCTGGTACCCGCGAGTTAGTCTGCACAGGATTAGTAATGCGTAAAATGATTTTCGGGTCGTATTTCAAAAATATAACAATACTATTTTATCAAATAAATATCAGAATCGATAAAAGCATCTGTTTTAGTTTATGAGTCAATTTGCGACTATCAAGTGTGTATTTGAAAAATATCAATGATTATTATAGCTATGGTTCACCTTTTTTGATATAATAATTTACACAGAAGTAATAAAATAATTTACCTGAGAAATAATTTTGTTCATTCGAAGCTGCATTTTCACCCTCGAGCACTTTTTCCAAACTTGCCTCTAAGATTGGATTATGGCTTTCATTAGACATGAGAGGTTCCTTAGATTGTTTTAAATCAGATGTCTGTAAAATAAATATCGATATTTAACTAAACTTATAAAAAATCTCATATTTTGCATAATAATAAATCTCTTATTTCTAAAGTGAATACATAAACATAACAAAGCGACATCTTAAAATATACATCTACATTTAAGTTACATGTTTGCGTCTTCGTTCGAGTCTTGTTGTTGCGATTTCCCTTCAAAGCTGGTTCAATATCACTCTTTAAATTGTCTCTTGTTTGAGCTATTCACACACGTTGCTTACTAAGACATATGACGCATAGAATGTTTTCTTTACAAGCCCATTTTACTGTGCACAAAGCAACCAAGAACCCCACATACCCCGGGTTGGATTCTCAATGACTGAATAGTGAATACATCAATAGACATTGGAGTCGCTTAATGTGTTTGTCCACTTCCCCATTGGAGAAATGATATCAATGACAAAATTACTTATCATGACTTTTTAATACATTACTAGCTACTCCGGCAAACGTTATTTTGCCATACATGTGATTTCAAATTTCAATTAATAAATAAAAAATAAGGGTTGATAGTAGAGGGGTGAAAATTTAGGATTGTATGTATTTTTGTATGTTGTATCATAAAAAATAGAAACTAAAACTTTTGTGTAAAAATAAAAAATAAAATTAAGGGGTTGACTACCCTTAACATTCAGGGGGGATGAAAAATAGATGTTGGCCGATTCTCAGACCTACTCAATACGCTCACAAAGTTTCATGAGAATCGGTCAAGCCGTTTCGGACGAGTTCAAGTTCGAACCCCGTAACACGAGAATTTTATATATTAGATAGAATGCAAATTCTTTTTCAGGATTATATTTCAGTATCTTACATCATCTTCGTCATCCTCAATTTCCAGAAAGTCGTCATCGGAGTCGTCGTCAAAATCTAAGCTCTCTGATGACGATTCAAACGACGGTACTGTTGCTGCTTTCTCATTCATTTGTCTGCTGTACTTCTGCGCGCGCAGGCGTTCTTCCATAATATGCGCTTGAGTTTCACGACGTCCAGAACTGAAAATTAATACAATATGTTTATATCATCTACAATTGTTTACTGTATAATTATCTGGAACAAATTCCAGAATCGTACTTTGACTTCATTAAACAAATCCCACCTTTCTACCAAGAATGTATCGGGCCAACGAGTTGCAGCTCGCCTCCGCCGGGGCTGCAGAAGTGGCAGAAGTGATCTTCCATCCATGTGAGCTGGTAAATCCACTCCACCCATATCCAGGAACGTAGGTGCTAGGTCGATGTTAAGGACAATGTCATCCACACTGAAAGGATTAGTTTTATTAAACTACATTTGAAACATATATAAATAAATAAATAAATAAATAAATAAACCTTTATTTCAGATGATAAAACATCCATAGATTGTTAGTATGTTAGTAACAATTTTTCCTTAAATATTAAGTTAGTAAAGTTAGTATAATAAGATTGAGTTTGTTAACGTGATATAATTATTGACCAATAGCTATCTCCACACAGTGGCGTAGTATTGGGCAATCACAAGCCTGGACAGCAATTACCTTTAGGATGCCGTTGCTGCTGGTACGCAGACGCTTTATGAGTGACCCGCTTTGTTTCGCATTATTGCGAAAAAGTCTTTGGTGTGAGCGTCTGCGAACATTTTGGGGGGCACTACATCGCCACGGCAACCTCAACAGCATCCTAAAGGCATTGTTATATTGAACACGCAGGGCGCTGTAGGCTCGGCGCGTATATGTCACCCACAGTCCACCGGTATAAAAAGACTGACAGAACGCTTTAAATAAAGTTATTTTCACGTCTGTAGTGCACCGAGTGAACCTGCGGACAGCATATTGCTCCCTTACCGCCAACGCCCTGCGTTCTCTCTCAATTCCTCATCATCTCCTAGGTCACTAGTGACAATATGACCGAGGTATTTAAACTTCTCCACAACTTTCATAGGTACACCGTTGAGACATACTGGCGGCACATGGCGTGGTCGCTGTTTCGGTGCCCTAAATATTAAAATTTCACTCTTTTTAGAGTTATATTTTAAGCCATGCTCCGCCACATACGTCTCGCAGATGGAAATTAGCTTCCTAAGCCCTGCTATCGACGGACTGAGCAGCACCATGTCATCCGCATAGCTTATGTTGTTGACACATATGTCATCGATATGGCAGCCTACATGTGTGCTGCTCAGTCTTTCAATAAGTTGGTCAACATACAGGTTGAATAAAAGTGGAGAGCTTAAACCACAATATATACATAGATATATTTCCTACATCTTAGGAAGTCGTTTTAAAAAGAACACAGTTTTTTCTACATTAAGATAATTCAAACATATATAACGTCACGCATGGACCTTGTGATCGTGGCTGATGATAGCCACCAGATAAAATTCTCAAGTTTTCTCATATATATACTTACACGGTGCCGGGTTCAACTCCTGGTCCTCGAACAAGGAACGGTACTCTAATATCGAACTCAAAAGGGAAGCTTTTGCCCTTTACAAGTCCAAATTGACCAAGATGGTAGCCATGGTCTGATGTATAGACCAAGTAAGTATTGTCCAATTCACCTAGAGCTTTCAATTCTTGATATACACGTTCGACGGCCTGGAATATAAAAGGTATTAATTTATATTATATTATCTGCACAAAAAGAAATTAATAATTCTTCCTTATGTAAAAGAAACCTTTCAATAGATTTTTTATTATTAAAGCATTACAAACAAATGTAGTACGTTTATACTTTATGATATTACTATTATTTTGGAACATCCTGTTCCAAAATAGTAAACTTAGCAATACCATATGTGTATGTGTGTATGTTGTATTCGTAAATATGCGTCTATCTATATTTTCGATGAGGTGCAATGGTCACCATATTGTGACTCATGATGGTGCTGAGTTCTATCCCCGGTATGGTTAACATTGGTATTAACAGCAACAGATGTCTGCTGTTTTGGTGTTATATGTACAAATATATTTAATTGATTAGTATTTGTTTATCAGTTTGTTCGCACCCACAACACAAATTATAAATAGCTTACCTTGAGGCTATTCGACCGTGTCACGACATTATTGTTATTATAGTTAATATGTCACTACATTTCAATTTGACTTTAATTAAGCTATTAAATTGTTATCTATCCAATATTGCATACGAAATGTCAAGATAAATAATTAATGAGACTTTGTGTAAAGAATTTAAACGACGTGAAATTATATCAATCTGCACTCACCAAATCTACGCTTTGTAATGTTTGTAACCTCTTCGTCATCAACAGATCCGTGAACTGGCGATGAATAGGTTTCATTTTCTCAGTCACTCGCAATATCCACTGTTTGTCAGGATTTGGCGCCATGTCGTACGTTGGTGTACTGAAATAGCAATATATCTTAATAATGACAAAATCCAAACGCATAAAACAAATGTAAACACAAAACCACAAAACCACAATTCACACAAAACTAAACACATAATTATGTGTTACATTTAAATTATACATTAAATTAAATGATAAATAAATCTTACATAAGTACGTTATAACATGTATAATAAAGTGTAATGTAATATAATATAATTTAAATGTAATGTCATATCCATTATTAGAAGTGTACTCATAGTTTGCATGCCTTGTGGTAGAATATGGTTTATGCACTTGGTTATACCTTTCTTAAGACCTTCTTTTTCTTGTACCCATATTCGCAAACGAATAAATTTATGTAATACAATTTATATACATATTGGATGTTTCAGTTCAACGTCTTTTATGTTTAGTGGTAATAAAAAACGAGGAGCTAACATTTTCTCGTAAAATAAAATTTGCTTCATAAGACTAACTGTAATAATTGATGTTATTTAAAAAAAGAAGCGAAATTGTTAGAAATTTAAAAAGGTTTCCTAAATGCATATTATTGAACGAAACTCACACGCACCCTGCCTCACAATCATAACCAATGAAACTCGCCAGAGATATCTGGCTGACAAAAAAATAAAACAGTACTTGACGTTCATGTAAAGCGGTTGTATATTTTATGTGAAACTGCATTGATTTAATACGGATCAGAGATAGCAAATGACACTATTTTTTTACTCAGCTAAAAAAGGGAGGAGGTCCGTCAATATCTTTTATTTTTATAACTGAAGACGACCGATTTCAATCTTTTATTTAAAAGGGAAAAATTTCCAGGTAACAATCAGGTTAAGATGTGATTCGGGAAGAAATTTGGAGGTTCTTCAAATTTTATAAGTTTAACTCTAGTGTAAATTGTGTTGACTCGTCCATTGACATTGAAAGCAATGAATCTCAAACCTGAAGCTGTTCGAATCCCGGGTACTAATTTCTTTCTATATAGACAAAATATACCTATTCGTATAATGGCGTCTGTTTCCTTACAGTTTGAATATAATAATCTTACTTGTGGGGTGTTTACTTGCCTATTTAAATGAATCATTAAAGTCGATTCAATTGTCAACACCATAAACCACGTAAACGGTCTCTTTGATATACTACTCCGATACTTAAGATACTATATAACCATATCCTCGCTTCATAAATGCTGGTAACAATAAAAAAAACAAATCTGGAACCTTTGATTAAGTCGATAAGCGTTAAACAACATTGAAGCATGTTATATTTAGTTCATTTAGGTATCATTATAATATATTAAAATTAAAATACATTTTACTCATGCACTTTTTATTGCAATCCCGTTTGTCGGCGAGGCGATCCTTGGACTGGTTCTGACCACACATTACGCTATCGGTTTTGAGAGACGATCGATATAATTCTTATCAATTTTCATATTGGTGTGTATACCGTCGTTATTTTGAAGACCTCGCCCATATAAACAAGTTCACATTTCTATTGTTTTACGAACATTTTAATTGTTCCTTATTTATATTCGTTGTTAAACAATCGATAGCGATTTTTCTTCCTTACAAAAATTTGCTTGAGTTGAATGTAGAGAATTGCAGAATTAACAGCTGTACTAAAACTGAAGACGGTTTTGTAACAGTAGAAAATGAATAGACTATAACAATATGTAAAGTTCATATAAATCTCTAAGACAATGTAAAATATATGGTTTATTTTATAATGACCACGCTAGTAGCTCTTACGCTACAATCGTATATTAAAAAATTCGCTGTCCGACCCAAGTTAGGCTTTGGCTGTCGGCGCCGTTTCGGTTTCGGCACACGCCAAGCAAATAAATAAATATTTTCAGATAACGCGGAAGCTATCAAAGCTATAAGACCTGCAACGATCGACTTTGTATTTTTTTTAATTTTTTGCTTATATATTTAGATGACATTTACTCTCCGCTAATAAGTTTTATTTCTATCGAGGTTTCTTTATAAATATGTAAACAAAGATAACAATAATGTAAAGAAATAGTTTTATTGGAAAATTAATTTAACATATACAGTAAATGATGAGCGAGATTTTTTTAACATAAAGCATTCTTAAGACGCATCTTTTATGACGTGACTAAAGCAGTGTTAGTTTATATTCGTTTAAATCTACGTAAAAAATTTCCATTCAAAAAATAAAAAGTTTTATTCTATTTATAACATCACTTACATGCCGTTAATTATTTCTGTTTCAATGTAAGACGAACATAATTGCTATAATCGCTTCCTTTGCAGTCAAAACGGGAAAACTTGCTTCAAAAACCCTAAACACGTTCTTCGCTAAGATACAAGAAAGTACAAAAGCAATAAGCTTTTGTTATCACTCAATGTAAGTATAGTTGACGTTCATAATTATATATTATTACCTATAAGATTAAAAATTGCAAGCAAACCGAGCACAGTGTCTAGTTGTCTACTGTCTGACTAAAAGTAACGGAATAGTGAGATATTTTTCGACAACCGTTGGCAAGTACTCAAAAAAGTTCGCGTCACTTAATTACACGTTGCAATACAACGTAATATAATATAATCTGTCATTCGATTCCTTTATTTAGGTTATCTTTATCTTTGTACCTCAAAATAATTATTGATGTAGCGACTTTTTTTCGTCAAGAGATGGCAATAGTTGCTGAAGACTAGAAATTTAATATGAAGTTGATTTTAAGAACTCTTAGACCGCGTTTCACAAGTCACAAACATTGCAGTGAGCATTGTCAAATATCTAAAAATCTTTCTAGAATACGGCTGAGGCTTTGTATTAATTTTTATTTGTATTATATGCACGTATAGGTTTATACGTACTGGTGTGTGGTGACATTGAAGAACAGATGTGAATATTGTGGAGCCGAGTCTTCTGGGCCATGGGGAGCAGGGAAAGACATGACCAGCAGCACCGGCTTCCTGGAAAACCTTCGCTTTGACGCTCGTAGAAACGCTATTGAATCATTGGCGATTAGATCAGGGTAGTAATCCTGAAACAATTTTTGGGCATTATATTTTGTTTTTAAGTTTAGTTTTTAAAAATATCTCGGTGTTCAATCGTTTTTACGATTGTCAAGTCAACATCATGTCAAAAACAACATTCTGCTCTAATATCCATTCTATAAAACATCTTAAATATTAACTATAGTTGTATAATTTATTTTCATCATTTAAATGAAAGAAATTTATGTTAAACGAGGTTACAGCTATTATATATTTTATACGTTACCTTAACATGGCAAGAGTAAGCAGTTAAGTATATATTATAATAAAAGTAAATATATATTAAGACTAGCATCCCTAACGTATAATTAAAGTTGATAATGTATTCCGTTTCATTATGATTGGACATCTATTTTATTCCAAAAAATACACGACACGGTTCGTCGTTATTTGAAAATCGAATCGAAATGTTCCATTTTCCTTTTTAGTTGTGAAAACTAGAGTGACAATTAACATATGAATTAAAAGTGACAATACCTTGAAATAGTCATCGCCATGTTTGATCTTCTTTCCGTTCATGTTGATGCTGTAATTGTAATATTTGGAGTTCATGATGAGACCACCCCATTCACGCCACCCTGGCGGTATGTAGGAGCCGTTGTATTTGTTCAAATACTTCCCGAAGTAGCCTGACGACAAAAGCAAACTTTAAAATCCATTTCTTAATTAATACAGTTATAACACAGTTGATAATTCGCCCGAGTTTAAGCCATAAATTATATAATTTTATGCGCGTCTCGAGATGTTTGGATATTAAATACTTTAAAGATGATACTTAAATTGCGACCAAAATCTCATAATTAAGAAAATGTGACATAACAACAAAAAAGTGTAGACTGGCGCAATACAAAAGACTGTTGTTATAATTATATAAAACAAATATATATTAAGTATGTAGTTTATGTAGTCCAGTATTTCAATCAATAACAAATGGAACTTGGATAATTGTAATTTTAAAACTCGAGAACACTAAAAAAGCAATGAATTAAAGATATTATTCGACTGTATATAAATATGCATTTGTCGATTAAATATCATTAAAAATAAAGGCGGTTTTCGTGTGGTATATCACCTTCAACCTCATTAAGATGATATTTATCGGTCCCCTGACAGCGCAGCCACGCTCCTATTTCAAAGCTCCGAGGAATTTCATTTCGTACTAATCCCTCAGCGGACGTTGACTGAAATCTCTTTTACGGACGTATAACGCAGTTTTCTCTTAATATATTGTTTTAAACGCCATCGCGGTAAAACATAATTAAAAAAGGAAAGTGAAACAAATTTTAAATCACAGAATCCATAATCTAGTTATCCTTAGTTAAGTTATAGTCAATAGTTAATTTTATAACTTATATATCTGAATTACTTTAAAACGTCCTCGACATAGATAGGTCGGCAATGAAGCGAAGCTGTATTTTAGACAAATTTCCATCGGTTTTGATGGATGTTCCTACATACATGCATGGGTTGAATAAACACAAAACGAGTACACACACCAATCCGTTGTAGAACATTGTAACTAGGGACTGCGAGTACTGCGAGTATTTTAATTTTTACTTCGTTGTCTACTGTGTTATTAAACATTGGCGGTAGTCAAAAATCTGTTCGTATTGATTAACCGAGAGCACTTCGAATTGTAACCTAAATTTAACACAAACCAGCTCACAGTGCTTAACCCACATAGTTGTTGAAACTGAAAAAAAATTCATGCGGTATGCGACACAGTTTCTTATTGTCAGATAACGAGCCTACCCTCGGGCACCTTACACGTATACGTAATTTATTATTTTAATTAAATTCACTTAAACAGAGTTTTGAATAGAACATTGCTTCAATGACTCCCGCGAACGATAAATCACCGTTGTAATTAATAGTTGAATTTCTTTGTTTCCACAATTACACGCAATTAATTTTTAACGATCTATGGATTAATTCGTACAGAATCTTCGCTATAGTAAAAACGCTATTTTATTTATTGCTGTTTAGTTTTCTGTATGTTAACGGTCAATAGTTGCGCATATTTTTTTATTATTTAGTTTTTTTTTTAATGATATTTATTTACTATCGTTGGTCTAAATTTTCTATACTTATTAAGTTTTCGGCAGCCCAACTCTAGCTGACGGTTTTCTAAGACGTACTGTACTACTACGTATGTATGTACGGAGTAATGCGTATTTTTTTTATAAGACAGGGGGGCAAATGAGCAGGAGGCTCACCTGATGTTAAGTGATACCGCCGCCCATGGACACTAGCAATGCCAGAGGCCTCACCAATGCGTTGCCGGCCTCTTGGTACATACAATTGGATTGCGAATAAACTAAGTATTAAATAAACAGCTATTGCTTCTTTCTGAACTTTTATTAAATAAACATGGTAAGAGCAAATGGCAAAGTTGAAAACCTTATCTTTCGAAATGAAAGTTGATCACACTTATAACGTTTTAATAGCTCGATATATCTTATTTAACGCGTTATCGAGACCAATTGGTGTAATAAATAATGTTGAACGGAATCGAGGACAAGAAAATTATAGAACAGTTACACAAGTAACTTTAACTGGACCTCTATTGATTCAATGCGCAATGTAATAAATAATCTATTAATATTATTAAAGCCGCCATTCATTTCCACAGTTTGTTATTTATTGACTGCCCGTGATTAGATTCTAAAAGTTGAATTTATTATCTGTGTGCGTATCTTACTTATTTATTTATTAAATTAAAAATTAATATATATGCAAAACATTCATCAAAACAAGAAATCATATATAAAATATGTCTATATTATCATTTAGAAATTTCTTACTATAATTGATCGGAACTTCCTGATAGATAGGTGTTTGTAAAGTTATAAGGAAACATCGCTTTTAGTCCAATACACGAGACAAACTTTTTATTCCAATATAACCTTGCCGAATATAGGCCAAAATGAAATAATTCACTAAATAATCACAATAAATCGTTCAATGTACAAATTACGTGTCCTTGAAAACAGTTATGCTATTTATAATTTTGACCTGATTTTACGTGATTCAATACGTACTTTTGCTCTTATAAATGGAAACCCAAAACCAAGTTTGTTCGGGCGTATTGAGTATTGATTACCCGAAGCGCTTTAAAGTTAATTAAAAGTACCTTTATTAAAGCATTTCGTTGATTACTTGTCAGAAAGGCTTACATTGTGCTTACATCTTTTAAAAAATTATACAATTTGTAAATTGTCAGTCAAAAAAATGGTATAATTTTAAAAGTCATTCAAAAAAGGAATATAATTGTCTTATATGAAAACCGTCGTTGATACATAAGCGTTGCATAGAGAAACAGAAATTATCAAATTGATTGACATGATAACAGACTATCCAATTTCTTGAAGCCGATATCCTGTTGAGTCAATTGTAATAAATATGTCAGTAGTTCTTAGTTATCTGTTAACGTGATGTCACGCAACACTTAATTTGCACAATCGAATCGTGCTAGCTCCAATTCTAGTGTTTTGTGACTCAAAGTCTAGTTTTCAGTTTACATAGGTCTTTGTCTATTGCTAATGTTGACACAGCACTCCCAAGGTTTCCTAGAATTTCTATTTTTAAACTGCGCATAGACAAATATTAGCATGGGATTTTGCAATAACTTGAGTTTGAAGTTTCTTATTCTTTAAACTTTATTTACATTTCTTTAAGTATCTGTCTCTCTTAGTTAACAATACATATTAAGTTCCCGCCTAGACAATTGTTTCATATATAATATATGGTTAAATGTACAGAAATTTATCAACCCTAAAGAATTACTAAACAAATTATCTTCCGATTTTTCTATAGATACAGTCATAAAACATGTTTAATAAAGAACGTCTATATATGTTTACGCTACGATACAATCAGTAGATTAATAGGCGCCTTAGAAGACAATAGATAATCCATTGACCAGCCTTTGAATGAATTATATTCACACGAGGCTGCGAGGCGCCGACAACTCCCACCTAATCCGACCGGAAGCAACTTCAATGAAGCCTATACGGTACTTGCAAGAACTAGTTTTTAAGATATTAAGATAACCAGCTGGTACATATATTCAAATCATGTAGTAGGTTAATAGCTTAGTGATATATTTTGATATAATTATGAAATATACCAACTATTGAAGCTGTAACTATGTGCCTCAGTAGCAAGTTGGTGATCAGCCTATACTAGGTCACGCCTGAGAATTTATGTTTCCAAGTCATGCCGATATCTTCTCGTTTTCCGTAACCGTACGAGGGTAAAATTGAATTGAAAGAAAGTCATTGGTGCACAGCCAAGATTCGAACGCACTGTTATCTCGTTTATGTATCTGAAAAAAAAACACCTTTTCGACGAAAGTACTTTATTGTTCTTAATTATTAATAATAATTAATTATTATTACTTTTTTCCACTTTTATGTAAATCGACAGAAATTCTGCGTCGCGAGTTTGAATAGAGACTGCACCCAAAAGGAAAATAATTGATGGATTATATCGGCGTATATTGCTGATCGGCAATAATTTCAGGTACAGCAATATTTGCATGGAATACCGTATATAACAGCACGACCTCAAGATTGACAGTCACATGGGCTATTGCTGTTCAAGATATAGTTTAGGTTAACACAAACAACAAATAAGTCCATGAATTTTTTTAATTCTCTATGCTCATAATGATCGGATTTCTCTATATTAAAAACTTTTCATACCGAAAAATAAAAGACTTCCCGTGATATAAATAAAAAATAACGTAAGTTATATAGCACAGAGCACCAGCTAGTCAATTAAAAAATAGTATTAAAGAGCAGTTGGATATACAGAGAGTATATTCAAAGTAATCCTCCTCTTATCCTTTTATTGTTCTTAATTTTCAATCGACTTTAGACAGGCTGTGTCTTGCAGAAAAACGATCAAAATTAGACAGAAATCGTTAAACAGTATTACAAAATAAGGTCCGAAATACCAAAGATACCCGAAACACGACGAATATTTAAAACGTTAAACGACCCAACTGTTTATAACTTGACATACTAGTTCGTGACCCGTTGGCGTCGACACAAAATGTCGATTAAACAGACATATGAATTATTTAACAGTGTCCGATGTCGCAAAGGATCAACAGCAATGCTATAAATCTGTGTACAAATTGGAATAATACTCCGCATTAAAATAACCAAGAAACGTAAATTGTTGTTTGATCTTAAATATTCACTCGGCTCGGTGCCGCAAGGACTTCAACGAAAGCTATTTACAGGAAACGTTAACTCTTAGAGAAGCGGATAGAGGAATAAATAAAATGTTTTATTTTGCCCGGAATTTTTTTACATTTATTTATTTTATAACATTTATATCAAATATTCGCATGAAACGAAGACGTAGTAATATTTATCCCCATCGAAAAAGGTTTACTATCAAAACATCAGATGACATGTCATATGTCTATAACTTTTTCAATGAAAAAAGTTTGAATTTCGATTTATTACAGCAGTTGGTGTAAAACACTGGTCTGTTATACGAGTTTCTCTGGTCTGGTGTAACATTCCATGATTTCGCGAATTGAAAATGAAATCTATATGATCTATTTATTACTACTTAATGAACAAAATGTGAGTGTTAGAGTGAGTAGAATCATATAACATCTAATTTGATGTATCGTGTATATTATCGTGTGTGTGAGAAATAATTAAAAAATATTAAATAAGCAAAATGTTGGAAGTCGGACCATATTCCGTGGAGTTGATAGTGTTGCTAGGCAACCCGTTATTTTCCTTTAATAACCAAAATAAACTTTAGTTTATCAACGTTACATGTACTCATTACACACAAATATAAATACAAAGTCTAACGAGTAACGGTTCGTTATCATTAGTTTTATTAATCGTTCGTAAAGACAGCAGGTAGTGCCTGGTAGTGGGTGGGCCTTTATAAACTTTGCCAAGGTTTATTGGCAACTTAATTAGGAATACAATGCTCCAACACAGTCGAAGTCATCGCTGTCTACTGATTTCAAATCGAGCCATAAATAGACCAATCTAACTCCCACAAATAAAATGTGTATATATAGTGATATACGTATGTTATTAAATTATTGGTAAATTGCAAAAATTTAATTGTAAAAAATCTATTAAGAAGCCGATAAAAGGCAATCTCGTTGTTTATATATAGTAGCTATATTATTTACAAGCAAAAACATGTTATTTATCTGCACACGAAGCTATTTAACCTAAGCAAACTTAACCATTAAATTGCCGCCGTGGCGTTAATACGTAAAAACCAATTATACTTCCAAATCAAGGGCTTAGGACTTCGCCACTGTTATTTTAAGTGCACAATACTAATAACCAGTTTTAATTTTGATCTACCAAATAACAGGCTCTGTATCAACTCTACTTAATCGTCTTAAATGATTTATTATCATTGCAATTATTACAAGAGGCTTTTTTAATGCGGCTAAAAATATCTAATGTCGGTAACATTTTCATTCAGTTGTGGGCAAAATGGAAATCTTAAAAGCGACCACCATCAACCAACATAAAACCACGATAGTGCCACAACAGTAACAATATTTCCTATCAATATGTTCTTATAATACAAAGTGACTGATTACTTTGACTTTATATGACCAATTTATAATTTTAATTGAGTGACAGCAAAGTATTTATCGAACCAAGCTTAATTTATATTAAGAATGAACACCGTTACTAGGTTGTTCCGGTCATCACAATTTGTACGTATTCAAACACATATCGGCTTTAAAAGTTTGCGTATTGCGTGGGCGGACCCGAAGCCACTCATTCATTTGCTTTAATGAATGAACAAAATACCACAACTGGAAGTTATTAGCATTTTATAACCGTAATGTTATTTCATATAGGCATAGATAATAATCAACATTTTCGATTATCGTTTTTACATAATCTGTAACCTCAGACACGTGGCGTTGCGGTTTACTGCCAGAGATTATAGATATGTTTTTTTAATACAAACTCACGTATTGGTTTATAAAAACGAAAACAGTAGAGGGGTTCAATCATTGCGTTTATAACAATCTAAAACTGTTTTATCGATCCAACTTCAGTTGTATCTAGATACGTAAAACCGCTTTAACCACAAACGGTAATACATAGAAAAAATAATTTAAAACACACGTAATTAAGACATTGTTACTAATCAAAACAATTTAAAGTAATAATGAAACAAACTTGCGAACAGACATCGGAAGCAGAGTTCGCGATTAGATGTGAAAGTACATGTTATACGCAAATTAACTCTTGTCAGTTGTAATCAGGATATCCAGCTATAAAATTAACACATAATTGAAACAAATGGGAAAAGGACAATAAAAAATCTTCGCTGGTAATTATTAAGTAGAATTAGATTCAATTAGTGACCTCAAATTGGGGTCTTCCTTAAGGTCTCAAATTGAGGCTGGACTTTGAGCTTGGTAGTTTTGGCTATTGTCGTGATTATTGCACTCTTTTGGATGTCACTAAGTGTGTAATAAATTTGACGTGATCAAACAAACAATACTCCTTTAACTTAATGCATTAAAACATATTTTTATTATAAATAACAACACTAAAACACTAAAACTTTTGTGCTGTTTTTATAAACTATTATTTAAATCCATTGAGTAGTCAAGACAAACTGGCACTTTAATATTACAATGATAAATAAACAGACTTTATTTATTTATTTTGTATGAATTGTAGGTGTTAATAGTATGACAAAAATTAAATTAATAGAATCAAGCGTTAATTTTCTGTGAAAATCCTTTAAATACTAAATTCACGTTTCGCTCCGATACCGGAGCATCCTCGGGATTTTGCCTTTACAAACGCTGTTCACTCAGTCAACGCTGTCGTAGATTCGTACAATCGTGTCGTGTTGTACAAACAAGTCTTTTTTATTTATACAGGGTAAAATTTCCATCAATATCTTTATATATATAAAGGTCTTTATAACCAATACAAATGCATTTAAAATATACATCTAGATAAGTCTCTGTAAACATTTTCTCTTCGTAAAGATAAAACTCTTCAAAACAGTCATACACAAATTGCTCATTAAGTTCACGGACGTCTCAAAATAAACATTACTGTGAAAGTATTTTTAGTTTTTCATTACAAGTGTGATATTTTAAGCGTCTCCATTGCACTGGCTTCAATGAGGGTGTGAAAGTAATATCAGCTTCGACCAGTAGTTATAGTAAGCAACGGTAGACACATAAGTTTCTACTGGACGTATTTATAGCTACTTAAGAAGGGTCTACGTAACATGAGTTAAAGCATTAAATAATATCGAACAAGTATCTTTTTTATTTTACATTGCCCGCGTTTTTCATTTGTTACAAGAACTACAGTCCAATCGCCATGATATTGTCAATTGGTGTGGACACGAGTTGCGATCAAAAACCTTGGCTTTCTCAAGTTGGGTTTAGAAACTCCAGAAGCGGCGTGACAAAAATTGTCAGACGATTGATGATAAAACCTAATTTTGCTTAATTAGTTTGTGATACATACTGCCCACACATTGCGTCATTGTATTCATATCAGTCCTCTCTTTGGCAAGTAAATTATTTGAATGGAAGTTCTGTGGTAATTTATAAGCCATATTAAAACCGGTAGTACGGTATGTGGATTGCAACAGTCGAAAACATGACAGCGTGTTTATGGTATTGGTAGAGGTCGTATATTAGAGGCTATTAGCAGTTTCCACTTTCTCTTACTAAATGAATGTGAAAGAGTGCCTACAAGTTAGTTTCATGTGTTATTTTATAGCGGGAAAGGCAAATTAAAAGGTTTCCTTGTCGGTTATCGAGGTCAAGTACTCACTACCAAAATACCTTAAAACATGAATAATGATAAAATCTAAACACCCTTATTAAACACAGTATAAAATTTAAATGCAATAACTAAAGCCAAAATAGGGTTACAATATGTATAAAAAAGACTAAATAGTGACTTGTGAGTGTGTGTGTGGTGATTTTATTTATATATTTATAAATACATAAATAAAATCTTTCTTTTCAAATAATGAAAAGCTGACATTCGTCTTCGACGACGGTGTCGCCTGGGTGTAACTGAGGTGGGTGTAAGTATATGTTTCTCAGTTATCATTCAATACAAGCTTAGATCCGTCTCGATAGAATTATTATTATTTTAAAGGTGTTGCGACATAATATTGGATCATCGCTCAGAACATTACGGTTCTTGTAAAAGCTTGCTTAAAAATTAAACCAAACTTCGAGGAGACGCTCCTTGAAGTTTATCATTCTGTTAAAATATTTACTTTTTCCGCTCCCGATCCCTTGAGTCTTCAAGTCCAGGCCACATTATTTGTATTGCCAGAACAAATATTTATTCAATAAAGTAAATCAAAGGTTTAGATGTAACCACTAGGTACGTATAGTTTTAAAATCGTATTTGCGGCTTCTTTTATCAATATATAATCGAATAATGATTGTCAATTAAATAAGATGGCAACACTCGCAATCATTCTATAAGTGAGAGCTTATAGAAGCCTTCTATAAGATTCTATTTTTTTTAAATCTTATTTCAATGATTCGTCTATAATGCATACCGCCAATAAGAGAACTGGCAATTTGTGCAACATAGTATCTTGTTCCTTTGCCCACCAACAGGTTAATTAATTTAATCCTATAATTACAGCACACGATGAAACTCCTCTCTAAGAAGAGTGCACGTAGACTGCACTAAGGATTTATCTATTAAAATGTATTTAATGTGAAAAGTTATTCCATTTTAATTTTACGTACAATTGCAAAAATATTAACACATAGTAGATGCGATAATCTTATGTAAAAAATTCTCTTGTCACAGTTTTCGTTCTCATACTCCTGCGAAACGGCTTGACCGATTCTCATGAAACTTTCTTTGGGGGGGGGGGGTCTGATAATCGGACAACATCTATTTTTCCTCCCCCTATATGTTAAGGGTGGTCCACCCCTAATTTTTTTTATTTTTTTGGACAGAATTTTTTTTTAATCTTCTATGACATGCATACAAAAATACGTACAACCCTAAAATTTTAGCCCTTTACGATAAACCCTATTTTTTATTTATTAAATTGACAATTGAAATCACATGTATGGCAAAACAACGTATGCTGGTCAGCTAGTAATTATATAATAAAACATTTGCTGTTGCGTGGGTGCTGCGTACGCGTAGACGGTCAGGCGTCGTCGGCGCCCACACCTTATCGGTAACTCAGCTCCTTCAAAGTTTATCAAAGTAATGTGTTACTTTACGCTAAAGGCTTATAGAGTAGGAATGAATGAGTCAGCGATATTTTTTTTTATTCTAGATAAGTTAACCTCCTTCACTAGTGCATGTAATTTTTCGGTCTATGACAATTTAAGATAAAAATTTTACATTACTTGTGTAGTTTTTAAATCATAATTTTCTGTATAATTGTATAATATATTTCTTGATTACGTATCTGCGACTGCGATCAAATTTCAACAATTTGTGCCTGATTACGGTCTACAGGTTACGTGTAAAATGTCACATGTCGAAATGAAATAATAAAATATTTAACTGTTTACAATGTGGCATTTTGTTCACAATTGCCACATACTATTTACCTTCGGTACGTACATGAATAATTGCACACTGCACACGTATTATTTATCATCTATTTGTGCAAAACAATAAGAGTTTAAAGCATATAAATGTTTTAAAATAATAATCCTCGACTCTATTGTCTATAGATTTTATATTCGGTCGTTTAAGATAACCTTTGTCTTTATCCTAAGCACGAACAATACTTAACTTTTAAAATTACCTAATAATTATATTGCACCGATAGATTTTGTTTGTGTTGTGTTGCGTATCACATATTATAGCCTGGATTCGAATGCACAACGCCAACTTGGCTAATATTGCTGTAATTAATTTAATATTATTTTAATATATTGTCAAAAAACTATGAAACTCTTCATTGCTACAGTTACGTTGATATTTTTAATAGATGGTTGGATGTTAGACTAGTTCTGTTCTTGGTTCTCGGACATGTCGTTTGAATAAGCACCGTTTTGTGTGATATCCATTTCATCTAGCATTCCATTCACGTAGCATTCAACACTTGAAAACACCCACACACTTTTTGTTAACGGAAGAAGCAATCTGTGATTAGATTGAAGAATCTAAATACCCACATGTGGGAAGACCCTTCGCCCACAAGGGATGGGGCGAATTTATTGCAGCTCGTTTGTAACATAAATTTACAAACTAAATGGACTCTTTGATATGATAAATTGTCGTCACGTGCTCCTTGTCACAGGGCACTGTCACATTGCGTGAAAATGCGATAAATTTCAATTCATGAGCAAATAATAACTCCAACATTGATCATAAAAATGGGCTTTACGTACGTACCATTAACTTATTATGGATATCATTTTCAAGGTTAAAAGTAGGAACGCAGCTGCAGCAGTTGAAAGTTAATTAAGATATATTACTGATACGATATTTATAGTTTCGAGGATCTTTCGAATTCCGTACGCCAGTCGAATTATTGTAAAAGTTGTACCTCATTTTACCTTAAAGCTGTAAAGATTAAGTTAATCATTACAATCCTCAATTACAAAGCCTATTAAACGATACGATTATGACAGATTTTATTGACTTGGTAACGAAAACAAAAATCTTCAAACAATAATTGATAAGGATCGCGTGCCATAAATTCCTATGTCAATCCAATCCAGACAATTCTCTCTGATTGCATTGAATGCAAGTGATTCCTTCCGTTGGGCTTAGACATCTTTGCCGGATCCATTCGGTCACCCCAAACATTGGCAAGGACATTTCTATGACTATTTGTATAGTGTGATGATCAAATGACCAACGTCCGCCAACCCACGTGTGCCCACGCTCAGATTACGATTTAAAGAAAATCTGGGGTACTGAACTATGACGTGTATTGATTTATGGTCCTATGTCTACAAGCTCAATACTAGATCTCACAAACTAGACGTAAAACGACGAAACAATCCTGCCAGATGTGTTGTCATCGCGTAGTAGGGCGAAACTTCGACGATATTAATTTTACCAAATTAATTCTAATAAGACATTTAAAAACATTTGAATTAAGAACAAAAAACTGAATGACTTATTTTATCCAGTTCTCTTTTGTTTATCAAAAACTACAAAAGATTAAGGTTAAGAAGTGTATTAAATCTACTCTCATATAAGTATAGTGTGAATAAATAAAGAGTAGTTGCGTTCGTTTAGTAAAAAACAATCAAGTCATTTATTGCGTTTCTGATTTTATTACTTCAATACTCGGGACTCGTCTAAATGGTAGGTCATGGCTGGGCGTATTAGTATTATGATACGAGTTTAAAAAAATCCTCCAATATTAAAGAATAAAAAGAAAAACACTTTATTAATGGATTAAGCGCTGTATTTTTACAAAATTTATATATTGTATATTTTACATTATTTAAAATTTTCCCGACGTTTCGCGTACTTTACAGCGTGCGTGGTCACGGTATACTAAAATAGTTATATTTTCCTATTCATGAAACAAAACAAACAGTGTAGGAAAAAATATTTTTTTCAACATCCAATATATATACATCGTATATGTATATAAATCGTTAATAGCGTTAATATAAATATAATATGGATAGAATACTGTACCACAGATAGTTTTATATTTCTTTTCTTTGAATACTGCTTATTCATTCCATAAATATTTCAATGATTTTACGACAATAATCTCGTAATAATCTAGTAAGTTAAAATACACGCAGGCAAAAAAGGCAATTACTTTTTATGAAGACACCCGACACGGCTGTACTATAATATGATTGCATTTTGTACGAGAAATGATATAACGTCGTTTATTACCTACAACTTATAATGTCAATAAAACTAGGATTTTTTTAAACTGGTTTTGCATATAGGGAATATTCAAAGCAACAAAGGCACTATTTTTATTCCATTTTTATAAAGTATCTTGTTGTAAATAAATAAAGACGCCAGATAGTGGAAAACGTGACGAAGTAGTCATTTTTGTATAAATCTTGGGGAATATCTTTGACTAATATATTGAAATGAAAGGTTAATCTCAGCCTCAGTTATAAAGATAGCAAAATTGGCAATCCCAACGCTTACAATTAAAATACATTAAATAAATTTATTTATTTATTACTGTATTATAATATACCACATAACAAGGAAGAAAAATAACAACTTAAAAACTAGCATATAAATAATATAATATAATGAGTCAAAATGTTATATGATTTTAAAAAATGGTTTTAAAAAGAAAGAATAAAGTCATGTTGATAAGTGAGAAAAGAGTACCTAATAAATATAGAAATTGTGTTTTGCGCTCAGAAAAAACCGTTTAAATTTTGAGGTTTAAACCCAGAGAATCTGAAACACGTTGATGTGTTATCGTTTTCTCAGCCGAGGTACCAGTGCATCTATATCTATATCTATAGTTATATATTATATTATTATTATTATAGTTATATATCTATAGTTCTTTTACACCATGCTGGTTGCTATTGCTGCACTCAAAACATCGCGTATCTAAATGAATAATTTTATTGGATGGCTACAAGCTAATACGCACGAAAAGTTGTTTCATAGTTCGTATAAAACCAAATTTAGACCTAAAGACAAGTCATTGAAGGCTTTATGAGTGCTAACAAGGCTTGACATATACATATTTGTTTATACATTGAATCTGTATCGTTGAAACTTCAATTAAATATCGCTTTCATGCATACATTCTTCAAATACCATCAATAAATCATACTCGGCAATAGAATTCTCAGGTGTCCGCTATCACGTAACCAATACTTATATTACAACTCAATTCATAATCGGAATTGATGTTGTGATATGTTCCAGGAAATTAGTAACCAAGGCAACCAGTATCGGTTTACAAGCTGCTATGGGTTTGGATAAAAATATTCAAAAAAATTGCTAGACTTATAAATGTTACGTTACTTAACTATTCGGATAACAATAGGAACAATTTGTGTCAAATTCTGCCGTTAGTGGTGTTAGGTTATTGTACTTTGATTTAGTTATTCAGACTGAAATTAAAATAAAAACCATTACTATTGTGCTACCGAGTTTTCGTTGCGTATTTTTCAAGTGGTTGTCGACAGATAAGGATCATTGAGATGTATTCTTATTTAAATACTAGTGTAGCTGCGGTCTGTCTTACGATATTGTGTTAAAAATAATGCTTAAATTATAATACTAAAACTTCTACTCTAGTGAATTTGTAAAATCTAATAAATTTTTAAGTGGTATAATTTAAGTGACATAATTCAGTGTATAGAAATATATATATATATATATATCGTCATGCAATCGTAGAACTGATAATTTCATGAGCCAAATGGTTGGGCTTATAATATTAAATGGGTGTCTTATAAAATTAGAAGAAACTTAATCTTTGTATGTGTATGAAATTATATAAGCAAAGAATAACTGAGCACAAAGTTTTGTGTCATCAAAAAGGTTTTGAAACCTTTCCGAGCATTGTCCGATACACATGAAAATAATAGTGTTTTAATCTTTGACAGGAAAACGACCAAATATCGAAAGTCCTTTGGTGATATTTCTTTACAAGTATGTCTAATTATACATTAGACATCAAAGGATTATTTGTGTCGTGTAGCAGAATAGGACAAAGTCCACTTTGGAATAGAGCCAAATATACTACTAAAGCATGAAGTCTGAACGTGTGAACACACTGTTAATATTATACCCAAAAATTAGTTTCATAAACGCATATAGGGCAATGCTTAATAACTTAAACATTTAAAAGACCCTTCAGATTATAAAATACTGAAAAAGTTTCGACAGAAACACGTTATATGATGATTATATTTTTATTAATGATTGCCTATTTCCTTATCAGATTATAATTTATGCTTCACATTAAAGACTATCCAACGATAAGAAATTAAGATTAGGTACACAAAATTTTCCTCTGTACAAAATACCGCGCTGTTTTGAACTATACATCTTCAATTTTATAATTCTCTATCGAGCGATAGTTTTGTCATAAGCGTTAGGAATCGGTACAAATGATTAAAAGTACACAATTTTAAACTCGCATTCGTTTATATCACACCTATATATATAACCCGTAACATCACCACGTCACATTGAGTCCCATACATGATAGATTAAAAAAAATATCGGAAATGATATTCTATGGTCCACCCAAAATTTTATTCTATTCTATTCTGTTATGTTTCTATTATTAGTAGGAGATAAACACTGACCTGTACGATACCCAGCATTGGAGAGGTACGTAGCGAAGGTGTTTCCTTCATGCTTGGCTTGCCACATTGGAGAAGAGCAGTTGTCATTATTTGTAAAAACATTATGGTTGTGGACGTATATTCCAGTTAGCAGAGAACTCCTAAAGAAAAAGGAATCATTAGTTACTACGTTAGTTGCTCTTTCCATATCCCAGTATACTTGTGTTATTTAAAATTTTCCTAGACAGATCCTCGCTTAACCAAGATGAAACGAAGAACGATTCCGCAATTTAGTTAATTGTAACCAACCGTGAACTGATCATAATCAAACTAAACGCACCATAAATATTTACCTCAATTATAGATTATATTGCTCTGGCTGGTTTAGAACTACATAACGGTGATAACAAACATAAAGAAAAGTCGATTTGTGCACGTCATTGGCTGAAATAATTGATGTGGTTACTAATTGCTACTGTAGAAGATTTAGTAAATATCTATTGAACAACATACCGTGAGGGACAGCACATTGGCGTCGTCGTATAGGCGTGACGAAACTCCGCACCGGCGCTTCGTATTGCTTTCATTGTACGAGGCATAAAATTTAAACTGCCGAGCTCCACATCTTGGTCATCAGTCAAAATTAAAATGATATTCGGCTTTTTCTCTCGCGGCTGTGGGTACGGTATGAAACCGCCGTTTTGCCACTTATTCGTTGCTTTTGGCTTAAATCGCGTGGTATTCTCTCTTGGTGGCGTTCTTTCTGGTGATTTATGGAGTGGTTTACGCCTGTCAACGACTTTTTCGGTTGTTGTCTTTGCGTGCTTTTCTTTTCTCTTCTCATTTTTACTGAATGGATCTGTTCTGTTGACATCTTCGATTGATTCAGAACCCCTTCGGCGATCACGTCTAACTTCTTGATCCCAAAGCCTACGTCGATCTCCACGGAACCTTGAACTGTTTCTATGTCTCAAGTACCTTCTTTCAGGTAGATCCGTTAATGTCCCGTTAAATGTCGTACGGTTTCTATTGTTTTCTTTGTTCCTCAACTCTCTGGCTCTTGATGTGTCATCTTCAATGGAATCTCTCCTCGCAGAAATCAACAGGAAATTCCATGTAAGCAGGATCGATATTACTTTGAAATTCATTTTTAATTTCTCTATGGTTTCTATTTCTTTGTCTATTAAATATTATAAGATCTGTATAATCTTCATGTTGTCATAGATTGAGACTGCCAATATATTTTTTTGAATTCTAGCCTCATTTTGTGTTGCTCAAACGTTACGTTGATCTGAAAACAAAATAAAACAAACTTTGTACTATTATTTCAACGAGGTATCTTCATATATAGAAGCCAAAACTATTCCAAGAAAGAAAACATGATCAAACCAGTCAGTCTATTCAAATTTTAATCCCAAATCACGCTCTTCATATTTTCCAACCCAAAACTATTATAACCCTGTATCTCCATTCATTTTATGCGCTATAGACCAAATAGATTCAACACGATTTATTTTTCGTCTAGTTTTGTTTATATTTTATACACCTAATAAAAAAATAATGAATCAATATTTTTTTTTTTTTTTTTTTTTTTTTTATATATATATCGTAAGTTCTACCGGACATAAAGCAAATCAGTTATACAAAGCAAGTGCTATTTATTATCCACGCCATTCAAATATATCAGGAGAATTGAGAGGAAAGCTTTATAGCAATCGGAGGGTCAATCAGGGATTGCTTTCAAGTAAATTAAAACTTTGAGTAGTAACGAGTAGGTACACTCCTAAGCGAACTCCAAGTAATTTCATTTCCCCTTCAATCCTAATACATGTATTTACAGGATTATTTTCTGCGATTTAAAGTGAGCTTTGCATTTTTAAATCGAATGTATTTCAAAATCAAAGGAGGTTTCCAATTCGCGTAATTATAAATGTGATAGGTTCTTCAATCGTGTCCATGATCAAGATGTATAACGTAATCATTTTTTTTTCAAAAAGTTTTTGCGTTAAGAAAGAAATGGGATAAATTGAAAGGTTTTTTGTCAAAAAACACGTCAAATATATAAAAAAATTTACATAGACATATTTTTTTAAATGTCGTTTAATTTTCAATGCTCGTTATTTCATATGCAGGTTATATTTGCACTTTCAATTTTAACTCGCACCTAACAATAACATTAACTACTCTAGGCTCTCTGAATTTGTAAACAAAGGTATATTGTTTTGGAAATGTTATTTATGTTTGTGCTAAGACGATATTAGCCTAAACCTATTTCTGATCTAGCAAAACATCGACGCATTTCACCGAGAGTTCATTGAACTCTGGCTTAATAATTAATGTAGAAAATATTTACGTTTATTTTTACGAAAATTAAGTTAACTGTCTCAAAAAAATATAAAGAAGGATTTTTTTGTACATTTTTATGCTTACACTAAATATTAATACTTTACGTACTTTTCAAGTTATTTTTCCCCTTGTGTCTTTTAACATGTCTAAACATTCAAAGTACTGTTATAAAAATTCCCATGTTATTACAAACAAGGGATGTTTATTGAGTATTTGAATAAAGCAAATAAAGTAACCGTTTTACTATATACCTCTGTGGTGAAATGAACTTTGTGAACACGACAGGCATTTTACGTGAAACTTCTCGCGAAAATCTCAAGTTACGGTTAACGATCATTATAAATTAGAAGTTAATCACCGCCCGACAAAGTTTTGCGTCGAGTTCTATGTAAATCTCCATAATGAGTAATGTTATTCTCTGAATTAACGAAGCGTCCAAGTTGTGGCTTCTTAACTTGCTTTTGCGGATTGTGATTAACGTTTCGGTATCAATCGCCTTACAAAAATACATTACGAAAAAAAATCATGTTAGCGTCAAGATGTTTTTATACAAAACTAGCTGGTGCCCGTGACTTCGTCTGCTCAGGACTTTGATTTACACTTCAGTCTAAGTAATAATAGTAAGTAAGTAGAAATATTGAATTAAACGGTTACTACAAAATAAATTTTATTTATACTTTAGCCTCAATAACAAAAATTAAATAAAACGAAAGTCATCAACATCGGTTAGAATCGTTTGGAGTTAACAGATATTCGGGACTGTCAATTAATTACAGACAAATCATTTGCAATAAAATAAAATTGCAACTATAATTAAAGACCTAAGCTATCCTATCTCTTAAGTTGGATCAGACTGCTCACGGTGTGCCAATTTAATTTAAAATCGGTTAAATAGTTTAGGAGTCCATCGCGGACAAACATCGTAACAGGAGATTTAATTTAAGAAGATTTACATATTTTACAATTCGTCTAATCATGAAAAAATTAATTACTATGCATTATTTAAGGGAATTATTTAATGGAAAGAAGAGGTGGTTTTTCTCTCTCTATTCTACACAAATATATCCTCAGGGAGGACGAGGTTACTACAGTGGCATATAAATCGTGGAACCAGGATTACCAAGCTCCAGATTGGATTGAAGCTGTTGGAGGAGGTCTTGTTAATATGTTAGTATTAAACAAAATATATTGCCTATAAATAACATCTTATATTTCTATTTAGACGTTAATAATTTGTTGACTTACAAGACAAGGCACAAGTATGTTGTCAAAAGCGCTTAACGCATTTCCGCAGGCACAAAATTGCCTTCATAGCCGATGTACCACGAACACTTAGAAGGAAATTTGAAGAGAAAGGAATTAAAGCTTTCTACCGGGTGCAGATTCCGTGAGCTTACATAAATTTATAATTAAAAGCCGTCGTCTCTTGTGCAATTTACAAACTGAATACAGTTTTTAATGAGCTATGTACCTATTATGTTAAACCGTTTTACATCCCACTTTAATGAATTTTCGTATAATGCATGAGGAAAAGATGAACTTTCAATTCATCTAAATGCAAAAGCTCTATATACCAGCCAAGCACTATCAAACAATATGGTGATACATGTTCAATTAATTTAGTTTTAATAAAAAAAAACTGTTTAATTTTGTTTATAGGCGTCTATTTTTTAGTGTATCATTATTAATTCTTTTAAAATTTGTGGTCATTGTTATATATATTTGTAAAGATATATATTTTTTTCCTTAAGTTTTTTTTTTACTGAGGGGCCCTTAGTCTAATTCATTAGCATATTAGTGTAGGAGTTGCTGTTGTTGTTCTGTGTATGTTGTTGGCTAACTGTGCAAGCTGTACTCTCCTATAATTGGAGATGCACGCGGTATGATAAGTGTGTAGTCTTAAATATATGTTGTGTGTTGTCTTCGTTGGAGTTTCAAAAAAAAAATAAAAATAAATAAATAATTTATAATTAAATATATTTTTTCGTTTTAAAAGCATATCTTTGATCACACTTTCCTTACTTATAAATGCAAGAGTTAAACCATATTTTAATCTTTCAAGACTATATTATCAAACATGGCATGAAATAATGATATTGAAATAGTTGGCTAACGTTGATATAAGCCGGCCATAATAACGCAAACATATCATGATTAGTACGAATGTCAAGTCTTCGGTCATTAGTTGGCTTCGAGGATTTGTATTGAGACTTACACGGTACACACGTTTGAAGTTGCACGAGATTTTATCCAACCCACAATATAGAATGTTATTATAAAATTATATTTTAATATTATCAAGTTCCCGTATACTAAAACATAAGCCTTTATCTAACAAACAGGGATATACATTCGCAAACACATTTGAAGTATGTTGAAGACATAATTTGTAGCTATCAAACCAATTATTGGATGTGCTGTTGACTTTAATATTGATTAAAACAAGCGCATCGTGTGACACATTGAATTACTGACAAGTTACGAGCTGGGTGCTCAAATAACAATATGTATTTTATTTGTTCACTTATCAACTTTACATGAGAATTTTAATAGAACTAACGGTCCGTTCATTACGAGTGAATCATTAAAGATTTTAATAAACTCGTCCAATTGAAAGATTATCAAACTTTTAAGTTTCGTTTTAAGTGTGTGAGAGAGCTTTTTAAAAATTTGGATCAAAATCACAGTAATAAAAATAAGTAAATAATACATTCTTATAATAATATGGACTTTACTCAACACCTCCGATAACTTTAAGGAATAATCTGGCAGTTTGTCACAAAAATATATGCATCTTTTTATGATAGAAAATATATGTATGTATGTATATTATATACATAAAAGTATATATATATGGATTTCTATTTGCTGAGTGACATTTTAGAAATTAACTAACCCGGTAAAAGTTGGCGACGCCACAACATTCGCATCATTCATCATTCACTACTCGATGAGACGTTTAATGAACTGTTATGACTATAGTTTTGGCGATTGAGTTTGAGTTTATATATACAAAACGAAATATTACATAAATATTTAACTTACCTAAACTATTTTTAAAAAGAACTATAATGTTTTTAGTCTAAAGAGCAGATGGTCAAGCAGAAAAACAAAATCTTAAATCGATTGTTGTATTTCTATATTCCTCCAATAAAAATTTGGTATTTTGAAGCAAAGCGCGATGAAACTGTGTCTTAGACCAGAATATCAGATATGTCAGGACGGAAAAAATACTTTAACTAAAATAAAGTGACACAAACGTTTTCACTCTTCGTTCAGTAAAGCACTAACCAAATTAAACAAAATTAGTGTAATTTAAAATTCAGAGAATCCATTAAGCTATATAATGATCTCACCCGTTAAATAATACGGATTTATATCTATACTTTTTATATTAAAATGAAATAAATAACAAAGTTCATAAAGACAAGTTAATTACGATCGGGTGGTTGCTGTTCCATATTTATCCTTATTGATTTTTGCAAGCTTAAGTGATTTATTGAAGGCATCAAGCCTTTTTCATTAATTCTTGCTATGCTAATACTTTTATATAAATACAATGTTTAATATGTCTTATATACGTATAATAGTGGTATCTTAATACTTACGTTAAAACTAGTCACATCTTTCTTACTTATACTTACGTCAAAATTGATTATGAGTTAGTACAAGCTGTGAATATCCATTCTAATGTGTGCTTGATTTATTTACGCGAAATAAAAGAACGCTCAAAAAATTTTTATTTAAATATTTGACATTTGGGAATGGGAACATGAACTAGGAAATCTGTGGGCCTGATTGGCGAATATACTTAAGATTTCTTTACATGAGAACTTAATTATTCGATATATCGACATCGGATTGATTCAATATAACACCACGCTTAAATAAAACCTTTGAAGTTCCTTTGAGGTTGCTCTAATTTTTGACAGAAATGTCTTAACTAATGTTTTGTCACGTTTGTTAATTTTTAAGTTAACATCTAAATTATTAGGACAAACTCTTAATAAAAGTCAAAGGCACGCGAAATATGTTCCCAAATTTGTTAAAATGATAAATTCGCGTTTACATCGTTATTTTATTTAAACATTATATTTTATACAACAGATAATTTAACATAGCTCAATAAATAATTCGTTAAGGGTTACTCACGATATGCAAAATGAACATTAAAAGCAGCCTCCGGCTTAAGGCCGACAGTGTGCACTAGTGGTTCGTTACCCAATGGTAATTGAACGGCACATACAAATCTACTTATTACACTCACATCAATATATCTAGACTAAATCATACATGTAGATTGTAGTACTATTGTAAAATGTGATTTGTGTTGGTAACTAGCTTTTGACAAATAAGACAGTCTAGTAAATATACATTGTAATGTTTTTCTTGCCAGAAAAAGAGAAGAAAAGAATCTTTTCATCATTTCAATATTTAATGAAATCGTAGATATTAAAAAAGCATAAAAAAATCCATAAAAATACGGTTCGGAGCAATAACGTTTGTTGTTCTCAATATAGGTATATTCTATGTTATATATAGTTTAGGTATTATATATAGGCTTTTTTTCTTGTTCTTTATATTAATTAATAAAAATATTGAAAAGCAAAGATTTGTTAACGATATCAAATGTGCTCATTATTATTTCAATGTTGTCAACCTTACATCGAAATATGATTTCATATTTAAATAGAAATTAATGGACAGCCATGTATATAATATGGTATATTTCATTTTCACATATATAGTAATTATTTTTAAAATTTTTTCATTTATTATTCCTTGTCAGGAAACTAACTCATTATTTATAAATATGAAATGTTATACAGCATCTCAAGCGGGCAAATTTTTAGTAATACAACAAAATCTATAGTGATCCTTTGGCGCCGCGTAGAGATGTTGGGTTTATCTGCGCCTTTATCAAGGACTGTTCGGAGGAGTCGTTCGGACAACGAGACTGAATAAGAAATTCTATCTGCATCACCTCAATATCTGCTCTTCCACAACTGAGCGCTTCAGAAAGAACTTTTTTTGTCGCGAACCAGCTTCAAGGTCGACAACGCACTTGTGGGGGCTCTGGCATTGTGATTATCACTTAAGATCAGGTGCGCCTTCTGCACGTTTGCCCTCTATTATATAAACCTTCAACACTATACATAAAAGTCAGTGAAATCATAAAAAGTGCCTTAAAGTAGGATCGAGCCCCGACCAAAAAAATTTTTTAAATAAACTCAAATGTTACAAGATATTAGGAATCTAAATGGTTTTCTTAACAAAAATATAGTTTTACTCAATAACGCTTTGCTGCTTATCCTATTTGTATTTGCATGTATACCATTCTAGTTTGGTTGAACGCACAAATAAATATTACAATTTCGAATTTAAAAAAAAAAACATTTCTGTTGTATAATGTATTTATTGAGGCTATATGGTATACAACTTTTAACGTTAAACTCAGACAAAACCGAAGATATCTGCTAATTTGAAGTGAGTTTTACACGAGAGTTTTAAAAAAACTCACATGGACTACAAAGACACATCAACATGTTAAATCGATTTATTTAATCGAATAGTCAAAACTCAAATATTTGTTGTCAAAACTACGACATTTGTTAATCTAAATATTTGCATTCGCCGCAGAATGGATTGAAACCAGAACACGAATTGCATTTATTTCAGACTATTAAAATAAACCAAAGTCTTGTTGAAACAAATTCCCACGATAGACGCGTAATCAGCCATATGGCGTTCCAAAAATCTATTCTACGTTAATTTATTATTTATAATTGAGACATACGTTATTAAATATATTTAGCGCTATTTGTTACTATGTATAATATTTTTTATTAAGTAACGTTGTATGCATTCTTTGGATAAATATCTGTATATGGTCCAATACTCTTTTAAATATGCTATATCTATATGAAAATTTCACAGTTGCGTCATATTCAGACTAAACAATCATAACTGAAACATCGACGTCCCAGTACTATGGGTTTCATTTGTTAGCGGATCGAATGTGAATTCGTTTAAGTCGAATGAGCTTTGTCTGTAGCCTGCTTAAAATGTACTAAGGCAAAGTATGATTCAGCTCAATAATTGCGCTGCTAAATCTTTCACAGAGATATAAAGACGCCCGCGATTAATACTGTCTTAAACACATGAAAGTACTGAGCTTTTAATCTGGATTTAATTAGCAAATACCAATTGTTTATCAATGAAACGCACCGACAAATGATATCCTAACGCCGTAAAACTTAACGAACACAGTACTGTGTCGGATATTAAATACATATCCACGGTAAAAGCGTTTAAAACAAAACTGTATTGTAATAATATCGATACATTTTTACACACGATCGGTAGACTCAAGGTAAGCTATTTATAGCTTGTATTGTGGATGCTAACACAACATATAAACATTTGCGTACATAGATCTTCTCTTCTTCTTGTGGTGCCACTTTATGACTAAAGGTTGGCTGTTAACAATTTAAATCGTCGGGAATCTTGCGCTAAACGGAAGAGCTCCTCGGCGGATGTAATTGCGATCCATAAATATAAGGGTATTTCGCAACCACGACTTCTTCCTCCTGCCAGGCCTTCTCCTGCCCTGTACTTTTCCCATTATTATTAATTGTAACAAACTGTATCGGTCGTGACGCAAAATATGCCCTAGATACTTTTTATAAATACACATATATGTAACAGCCAGACCACAGCCAATATTTTGCTCATTACACAAACCGTGACTGCACCAGAGATCGAATCTAGGATCCTCTGTTGCAATTGAGAATGGTCACCTTATTGAGCCAACTTTGTCGTCAAATCGTTTTTAATATTATTAATAAGGTAAGTTACCAATTAAAAATAATGTTTTAAAAACAAATTTATATCGAAGTTTTGGAACGGAAACTTAAAGCCTAACTTTACCACGGTAACAGCATCGTACACGCTGAATATATATTCCATTCGCCATAATTTCACAGAACACGGTCCATGCCGGAAAACACGAACTAGTTGTTCACGAAATACATTGAGAATTGTAGGATCTAAGTATATAATATATACTAGTATGTAATAAAGTTTTCCATGATTGTTAGTAATAATACATTTCAATTCCATCACGATTAGAATGATACATTATCAGCGAGGAATAACTTGTGACATGTTGTGAAAAACGGGAAATTATATATGGGACTAAACCATCCAAATGAGTTGCTAGTATCATGAAAGGTAAATACACTTTATAAAATTTTAAGCCTTTTAGATAAATTTATTTCTGTTCCACCTGTGACGACGTTTCCAATAATTTGCAGCAAGTCTGGTCTCGGGTCAACAGAATTCGATTCAAAAGACCGTAAATATGCATGGAGTGTTTAGTTTAGTTACTAGTGAAAGTGTTACTGACGTTAATAAGAACATATTATACGATGGAAGCGAACTTAAACATTTAAATTATATATTTGTTTAATTTCCCTATTTAAAGAGTAAACGAGCTTCCGATTCTCGTTATCCTAAGCCTTGCTAACATAGATAAAATGTTTTAACATAATATGTAACAAAACACTTACATTAATACTATGTAGACGGTTCCATTGCTAAAATTAGAAATCAAATAACAAAGGTTTTAAATTATTATGTGCAATCCTTACTGATAACAATATTTTGGATTACGGATATTGCTGCGTTTAGTCACGGGTGACGTTTTAACAAGCTACCTACATGTATTTTCTTTAGAATTCGCTAAGCTTTATACAATTATGAGTTACATGTACTCATGAAATAAAGGGCCATTTCATTGTTTCATACATTTTATGAGCTCACAACTGAAATTACTCGCTTACATAGCTAATATTAGATGAACTCAAATACGAGTTGATGTCAGCTTCGAATTTACTCCGGGAACTGCAAATGTGACAACTGTAATGAACATGCCATTTTAACATTCCATTTAGATTATAGTTTAATTTCACGGACTTGGTATCCTACTCAAATAACTACTTAAATATTAGAAACGTAATATAAATATATTTATTTTAAAGGTTAACAAACGGGTATTAACTACATAGTTAATACCTACAATAGGTTTGGATTAACCTAAAAATCGTTTCTTATAGTATATATTAATATAAGTTGTTTGTTTAAAGCGATATGGAAAATATTAATGTTCGGCCTGATCTCAAACTGTCATGTAGAGGAAATTCGTATTAATAAACAGAGTGAATTCAAGTCTGTTTTGCAAATAATTATCATCATCTGAGGAACATCTCACATTAAAAGTTATCTTTGTTTAAGAGACAATACATCCTTTATTGTAACCATACGTTTATAACTATGACCGCAATTTACAATAAAATAACTTCATTTTCTAGTTTCTGACATTGCTAGTTCTAATGTTCTCACGGTACCCAGCAATGCTGCCAACATCACGTCAGCAATAATTTCTCCTTGAGCCTACAAAATTATTACCAACCTTCACAATGGAAACTGACACATGAATTATTCAGTCATTTAAAACATATATGTGAATATGAAGTAATAGAAAGAGGGTTTTTAAATAAATAATGTATTAAATAAAGAAACTTAGTCTTTCTACAAAGAGGTACGTAGTTATTATGTATCAATACAATGTTTTTAACCCTCTAAGGACAGAGGACCCCATCTGGCCGAGGTGTTCTAACCAATGAACAATATAAAGCGAGAAAAGAAGGTACTGACACCGTTTAATATGGAAATTAAATCCCTCAAACTTGGCTAACCAATTTAATAAATAGTTCATAGTATGGAATTCAATACAGCTTAAAATATTGTCTTAAATTTCGCAAAAGGATCTCTCAACCCTATTTCACAAGGGTTTCACTTATGTTTGCTTGGGTATCGTTACATCAAATATTTACTTTAACGTTAACTGCGGAAATTAAATCCCTCAAACTTGGCTAACCAATTTAATAAATAGTTCATAGTATGGAATTCAATACAGCTTAAAATATTGTCTTAAATTTCGCAAAAGGATCTCTCAGAAGCCCTATTTCACAAGGGTTTCACTTATGTTTGCTTGGGTATCGTTACATCAAATATTTACTTTAACGTTAACTGCGGTCGTAATATTTCAGTAGAATTTAAATTTCCGAGCTTTGTTTGAGTTTCACTTCTGAAAAATGTATAGTCCAATGTCAAAAGGTAAATGGGCTTTTTAAAGTGGACTAAAAATTGTTATAGAATATTTTATTTGTTATAGAAGGTATTATGATTTAACATTATCTTCACCAATGCAAAGAACATATGAAACCCAACACAGCAGTCTATAGGGTCGTGCACATAACTATACAATTATCTGCAATTTCCTACACTATATAATTGATATAATCCAGTATTTGTGCTCAACTTCCAAAGGATTTTTAAAAATAAATATTCAGTGAGCTATAGATGTTACTATTAAAGATAATTACATCAACTAATTACCATCTCATGGTATGTATTATTGAAAATGAATAAACTGAAATTTAATATAGCATAATTATGAAACATTTCAAAATATATCTAACTTGACTTACATTTTCCGCTCTGTATGGTTTTTTGTTGTTTCTGAAAACCTGTGAGACGTGTCGCTTTTAGACACTTCTCGTTAGCATAAATTTCGTTTTTGTTTTAGCTGACGCGAATTTGTTTTAGCTAAAGTTTTCCAAAGAGATATTCCAACCGAAATAAAGCTACGTAAATATTGCGTTCGGAGACAGTTGTACATTCAGAGATTTTAAGAATACCCTTAATCCAATCTGAAAAATCGAACATGAATTGACTTACTGATAAATAAGTTTCTACACATATGATAGATACCTTCGTCTAAAATAATATCAGGGCACAATTTACACACGGTCTGTTATCCGAGGCAAGCTATTTAATAGCTAATTTTATGGGTACCCAAATAACTGATAAACATATGACAACCAGACAAACAACCCGGGTGTGACAACACTGGGTGAGTTCAAAAGGTAACAAATAAATTTGTACTGAGTTTAAATCGTACGTGGCCTCCTCAAATCCACAATCGAGTATTTGACTCCTACTTGTAATACCGTAAGTGTTACATAGACAATCGAATAACCAAACCTTTATTAACTTTACATGTTATGCGTGCTATTTTAATACTATTACAACAAGAAGCAATATTAACCATGTCAACACAAATTAGAGCTATTAAATACGATACGATTTGGGCTACATAAAAACACTACGCACTAATATCTCCTTTCGTATTATCGGAGGTTTTACAAGAAAAAATCGAATTTAAATATATTCGATTAAATATATAACCTTTTTTGTTGATAATGTTTACAACAGATAACTATAGTTTATATATATACCCATATACCCATATAGGTTATAGTATATACACACATATGCTCAGTTTGCTTTTAATTTTTAAATGACATTATATTTTCGGTAAAATGGCGCTTATAGCCAGTAATGGAAAAACCGAAGCGACAGCACAGTTTTATTTCAAATTCAACTTGATAATTAAATGAATTTTAATCTAGTGACAACTGTTTTTATTTTTATCTGCGAGGTACGAAA
Source organism: Pontia daplidice (assembly GCA_963693355.1). Lineage (NCBI taxonomy): Eukaryota > Metazoa > Arthropoda > Insecta > Lepidoptera > Pieridae > Pontia > Pontia daplidice. The sequence continues at coordinate 2,116,614 of CAVNZL010000003.1, forward strand.
AATACATGTATCTAAAATGCAAATATAAAGTGCAGAGTACCTATTTTTATTTTACGTTCACAATATTTTACTTATAAAGTAACATCTCCGAATTAAGTGTAATTAAGATAATAATTCATTATTATTAAATGAAAATACTAGTATTAAAAATATAATATTTGTTATTGTTAATTGCAAAAACTGTGTAATGACTGATTATAACAACTCTTAAACAAGTCAGTCTTTTATATTATTTCTATGAATTTTGCTAAAAAACTTTGATGTAAACCAAATTAAATTTTTATTTGAAACATTTGAGCATTTGGAACACTGTTAAGGAAACCGAATTTTAGCGATTGTACCTTGCAGCGCTTTATAAAATAACTCGGTTATTCAAATCAACTACTCCATTAAGTTAAGAAATTTCGTTTTCATCCGTTTTTAGGTCAAATAATCGCTGTTTACGTTCATCAGCTCTTAAATGTAAAATACCATGAAAGTCTAATACAGCCCTTTCGTAGAAAGCAAAATCATGAATCGAGACAAGCCCACAGCGAAACCAGTTTGTATCTTGATTGTGAATACCACGACCGTTTTTGGCGTGCCAAGACGGGTCAGTCGCCTAGTCTATGTATACTTCGCGGCTGGCTTACAAAATATCTATGCTTTTTAGGGGCTTTGGAAGCTCTGATTGCGCCGTTAAAGCGCTAAGGTCATTCTGTTATAGCAACAATTTATACTTAAAGTCAAGTTTACACAAATTTGTCACAGTTTTCTTGAGCTCGGTTAGCCTTACAAGATTAAGGATATAAATGCTTAAGTATTATATTAAAATAGAGGCAATTCTACGTTAGTTTTATTTACAAAGAATTTAAATATTATTTTTTTAAATAAGTAATTAAATAAGTATGTTTAACAAATTCTTTATTATATTAGACAACTGTTTAAGAATTCGAGTATAACCAAATATTTAGACAAACTTTATATTCAATATGTAACACAATCATTATTTAAAAAGCTTTTTTAATTTATTTTATTTATCTATACAATAATGTCAAATCCAAGCCATCGACTAATTAAAAAATAAATAAATTCGATAGAAACTAGATCCTTTTATCTGAAACAGGTGAGTCTGTGCTTATAAATTACCAATGAAAGTCAAAACAGGTGTTAGTATAAATGGATACGTTTGGAAATAATATTGAATACATAATTTTACTGCGATGATAAGGTCTAAGGAAACTTTTTTGAAGTATCTCTTAAAATCACGATAGTGTTTGGAACATAACAAATATAGCTACGGCCATTTAACATGTTATTTTGTTTGAGAAATTTGCGACAAATATTGGAAACTATACAAATATTTTAAATCCGAATGAGTTTGTTTGATTTATTAAACGCATTAATATCGCACAGGTATTTTAAACAATACGGGTGTAAATACAGGGAAAACCTAGTAATCTCCTGTACATTAGTATAAATATAGCTTTATACTTACATATATGGATACGACAGTCACAAATATCCCAGGCAAACGTGTCAACTCAAACCAGTCTAGCAATGAGAAGTCATCTTATCCTCTTAGTAGATTCCACTTAGCTGATAGTGCAAAAATTTCAAGACTACATTTTACAGCATAGCTCTTATAGGCTTAAACTTAATCCTCGCCAAGTAATATAAGATGAAGAGAGAAATAAATTTATTTATCACAATAATTTCTTGTATACAGTTTATTATTATAATTAAATATTTAGACGAAACCGGACATCCATGCCATGTGCTTTAACCACTAAGTCGTCAAATTAATAAATATATAACAGTCTCAATCTTAACTCCATAACTTTATGCAACAATCTTGCTTGTCCGTTGAAAACATTATGCGGAAGTCGACATATGTTAAAAAGACGACATATAACAGAAGGCTTCGCTTATGTCCTATCAAGAAAAGTAGAATAAAACGCCACGGCAAGGTTTTAACGCTACTGGATCGTTTATCTTTATAGCTAGTACATAATCTAGAATAACAAGTCAAGAATACTATCAGATTACAACTGGGTAGGTAAACTTGTATTTTAAGTTTTCCCACATTACCATACAACAATAACATTTTCCAAGATTCACTAAGTTTTCTATCTATGGTAAAAAGAGATAGCTAATCTCAACACAATGCAATCGTAACCTTTTTGTACATTGTAATTACTGTGTGTATTTGTTGTTTTTATTTTAGTAGTTTTTCTGTTAATTAAATATTGAACGCTCATTTAAAAACGTATAAGATTGGACATGGGAATTATCTATTGAAGCGATTTTTGTTTGTCAAACATTGCATAGGACTATTCAACCTAATTGTAATATCCTAACCTAATTCGCTTTTATTTATTCTACCTTCTGATCTACATTTCATCCTTGTTATATTCATGAAAGTAATATTTCACATCAGTTAACGTTACAGACATCTATCTTGTTCCTCAAGCAGGTGTTTTTTGAGGCTCACTCTGCTGCGAACCACAACTGTGGAGAACCAACTGTCCACCAAGAAGTATTTAATAACTTTTTATTAGTTTTTTTGGCACTCATATATATATAGTAACAGAGCCATTTAAAATATATATAAAATATACCTATATTAGTAAATCAATGTTGATAAAGTGAAAGCTAGTAAGGATAATAGTTAACCATAAAGCACAGGAGGCGGGGAGTGGGGTCCTTACGCGCCTTCTTATGTAATGGCTCGATTTACATAAACATTTGCGTGTGGTTTATAAATTTCATACTATATTCAAATATTTAAGAGAATTCACCTCTTTGGATTGTGTTAGTATTTTTCGGCTGGTTGTTAAGGATATGAATTGATATGAATTTTTCTATAATTGAATCAATCGTATTTTTTTACTTAATATTACCATATATGTAAATAGGTCTATTTTTTAGACAACCGCGTTTATTTTAAAGATTTTACTTTTAAGTATTATTATACTTTAAAAAAATTAATTATTTAGCTCAATACGAGCATGAGATGGTTTACTTTTTTATCTAAATTAATCGTTTTTTTACATTTTGGAATTAATAATAATAACTCGATATAATAATTTTCGAATGACATCAAATTTCGTCCAGATGTAAGCTAAAAACAGTTGTTATTTTTGCACAAAAGCCTTTTACTAAACATGAGCCGTAAGAGCATCGCGTCGATTTAAATTTATTACAAAAATAAAAATTTAAGTCAAGTTAATTATGTTGTTCGACAACTTTTTCATAAAGCATTCCTGATATACAAGAAAGATTATACAAATTAAAGTGGAGAGATAGAATAATAATTAGTTAAATTATAGGATTATTCAATCGAATGGCCTTACGTCGATTTTATTTTCGGGTATTTGACATCAACTCACATTATTGTAGATTTATCAGTATTATGTTTACCAGGTATCATCCACTATTTTAGGTAGTATCCAACAGCAAATTTAACAAAAAAACTGTGTTAACCAATTTTTCAAATGACATTATTTTATTAGTGACATTAAATGTTATTTTATTTTAATTTATGTTTAAAAAAATGTGTTGTTAATTTTGTAAAATTATATAATATATATATTTAATTAATTGAATCAGGCATTACTTTGCGGAAGTCCATAGTTCATCGAACGCTATTCGTAGAGGCAAAATCTCCTGATGATGCTCCGGTGTCGGAGCGAAATGTGCGTCGAGTGGTTGTGGGTTTTTCGCGGAGTACTGCTTTCGTACTGGTCTATTGGGATTTTTATATATATAATATATGTTAAACGTGGACACACCTAAGTAGGCTTTGAATAATTTCTTTGTAACTATTATAATCAAAACTGTTTTCACAGAAATGGAACCCAAGCTTTTTGTTTGAACAAAATAAAATTTAAAATATCGTTGTAAGATAACTCAGTAAGTTTGTACTTACTTACCAAGATTACTTTTTCTGATCTCATTATAAATGTTATATATACAGTATACTTTTTTTTCCTATCGCCTAATGTAGAAGTAAGCGCATCATTTATTATGTATAAGCAAAAGCATAATTATCCCTTTTTAATCTACGATCCGATGTCTATCATCGGAATAGAACCCCTACCCTATTTGGCAGCCCGCATCCTTTTTCGTAATCAACCGATCAACCGATCCTGTACTAAAAAAAGATAATTCCTTGAAGCTAGTGGAATGGATAAACCGCATTTAAAGGATAGAATAAAGTAATCTGAGATGGAATAATTTCATTTAAACAGAGGTTTACGTAGCTTTATTTGAAATTATAACCCAACTACTGATATATTTATTTTAGTTAAGGGCAGAATAGTGTATAAAAATAAGGTATTAACGAAGACGTTTTTATTTTATTTTATTCTTTCAGATAATTTTTATGTTTATTTGGTTTTATTATTATGTTTTTTTTATGTTTGTTTTTTTTCTTTTCTTTTTTTTAATGTCGATATTCCTTCATTAGTTTTATGATGTCTTTAAGATGGGTTTCCTTGATAATGGCGTGTACGTCTACAATGATTTTCACAACGAATTTTTTCTATTTTAATAAGTTATCTGTGTATGTTGTGTACACTGCTGGCGTTTCTTCTTTAAACAAATAAATAAGACGTTTGTCAATCATAGAATATAAATTTTCTTATAAAATAAGCTACACAAGATCATATATTACAAGAATTTATATGTAACAACTTATTAGTGATAAGGCTATCGTTTCTAAATAAATTCTCTGGATACAAAAACTAATAATTACCACACAATTAAAGTGTGGCTTAAATATTTGAAGGGAACAATAGCATTGTTACAAATCTGTCACTAGACTATTTTTATGATTAAAATAAACCATTCTTCTAGGATCCTTGAATGAATGAATGGGACGAAGAATGCCAGTCATTAATAATTTCAACATTCTTTTGTAAAGATTCACCGCGGGCTGTGAGCGTTATATAAGGCAGAGACACTTCACACCTAAACTGAATCGAGATAAGCATCTCTTTAATTATAATATAATACAATGGCGCTCCGTTTTAACCCTTGTTAATATATATTTAATGTGTTCATAGATTATATATAATTTATTATTTAATATTGTTTATGTCATTATAGCATTTTCAGCTAAAACATTTCTTTTTTTAGCAGACTTGGACGTAGTTTTTATAGTTTCCTTTAAAAATTTCAATTTTAACGAAACAAGTATTTTTAAGAAAGAAATGTTTTCGATAAAACTGTTAAACTCGTAACGACGTATAAAGTATTTAAAAAAATTGAATTTATTCATTTACATGCATCACATTTAAAAAAAAGCAGATACTCAAAACCGAACATACGCAACGAAGATAAAATTACAAAAAAAGACAGAAACTAGACGTAAAAACAAAAGGCAGATTGTGTTTCTCAGACGGTCATTCCGGCTGTCTCCAGGGACAATTTTAACCGTTCCAGAAGACTTCAATGGAACTGTAATTACAATGTTTTAATACCTTTTATATTGCCGACACCTGGTATGGTCTCGTTAACGTCTTGTCTCAATTAAACTTACTTACTTACTTACAATGCTATTGTAATTGGATTTCTGTTTAATTGTTATGTTATGGATTTATTATGAAAAAATGCGGATTTGATATTAAAATTGAAATGTAGGCCGTAGCTTATTTGTGATGTAAATAATTTCAATTTAAGTTTAAATGTTTTTTTAAATCTATAGTATGTGGTATCATCTATAATTAATTGCTCTAATTCATTTGTGGGTGCAGATAATATCTTGATGCTAAAATTACTTCCTCGTTGCATATGTCACCCATATTATGTCAAAAACAAATAAACTTGATCACTTAGATCATCGTAGATTTAGACCGTGAAACTATTGTACAATATAACCCGAACTAAAAACAACACGCCGAATACATAATAATACAGAAATTACTTAATGAGTTCCAATGATAAAAGAACTCAAAACTATGCCTTGTAATAGAGAGGTATTTGCCAGTGTGAGACAACACTCCAATTTTTGGTATTACGAGGGATTCGCATTTTTCTCTTGAATACTTACTTACGAATACATCAAATGCATTGCACATTACTTTATTTTTATTGAATAACGCCATCATACAATTTATATGTTTAATAGACGTTCTATTTAACATATAGGATATATTTTATAGTGTTTCAACTCTTGGATAAACATCAATAAGCAAGACTGGAGAATTGTACACCTTTCTGAATCGGGGGATCAAGGTTACTTTCCTAGAGAATATCGTGTCTGAAACTGAAGGTACAGGAGAGGACATTTCTCGCATTGTCAAGATCCGAGAAATCTTCGTACAGTTTGTGTGGCAAACTACTAGTACGTGGGTGTGAGACCTGGAAATTCACTGAATGTTAGCCGAATCTTGGGATTATACTACCCAAAAGAATTAGCAACTTTTCGATATGTAGATATGCAAGCAACTTTTGAAGTAAAGTAAACCACGCAAGTACCACCATGGGCCACACACTCCAAAGAGCTTAGAATCACATCCCAAAGTAGGCACTGCATCCGTATCCTCATGGATTATTGCGGACCCCCTTTGACACATCTAGCGGACCTAGTCAAGTAAAAATACATTTAAGTCAAGGGATATTTAGTTGTTTTATTTAGTGACATAGACAAAGTATACCATTGCTGTAGTGACTCAACAGATAAGGTTGACTTCTTTGACATCACTTACCAGTTGCCACAGACTAATAGCTGCTAGACATTATCTATGACAGAGACACAATCGCTTGAATAAAATATGGTTTGTTAATAGTATGCTATATAAATTTACCAGCCAATACGTATGACACGTAGTAAATTGCTATAAGTAATTCTTCATCTTTTTATTTTGACATAAAGGTCAGGTCTTGAAAGTTGTGTGATTAAATCGAATAGGTCATGATTTATGGAATCATTGCAGTCGAGGCAGTGCAAAGTTTAATGCCAGGGTAGCATGTAAAAAAATTCGACTAGCTTAAGAGACAGAGACAGCCCTGACCACGTTCCGTTAAAGAAATGTTCAACAGGACAATATAATTTATTCAATATCTACAAAGTTGCACTTTTTACTACATAATTACATTATTAATTACCGAAACAGTTTTTATATATGCATTCTAATACTCACTGGACTGTCATTTGACTTCAAGGATAAAATTATCAATTTTAAAATAACCCCGCAACAAAATAATGTTTCAAATTTCAATAAAATCTCTCGCATTTACAATGTGGTCTCACCGCGGGTGAAATCGTGGGGAAAAGCTAGTTGACTGATAAAAACGATGCTATTGACTTTGTTTCTACAAATAGATATTTTGTAACAGTATTATCTTGTAATAGTCGCGTACATAATGTCCCCGAGCATAATAAGATAATTTATGTAATATTGTATACGTTCTCCGCACAGGTATTGATATCTAGAATTACTTGTCGTACATTGCATTTTGACACAGATAATATTTGAGTAGTCTTAAAACAAAACCGCAAATGTTTGCTTCGCTTTTTTAGTTTTAGCTGATGGTTAAGATACCATAATCTTGGTAACAAATATTTGAATCGGAGAATTAGTAATTTAGCGAAAATTACAGACGTATATAACTTATCACATAATATACTGATTAGGTTTAGCAGAATTACCATATAGAATCAATATTGGGTTGTAAATTTCTACCTAGTACATAAAATCTAAATCAAATAAAAAATTTCAAAGATATGTGTTTAATCATAACATAGATATGATATACCTTATAACATAGTTATCGACCGTGACATGCAATCTTGTATAAAAGTGGGACAGAACATAAATTAATTGAGATATTTTTCAAACGAGTTTAATTTGTTAACGTTTAAAAAGGTCATGTCAATACATACAACAACTACACTAACTAAATATTACAACACTATATTAGTCGCTTAAATAATTATTATTAAAAAATTAATATAATAAATTGCGGAGATTTAGCTCCTATTCCATTTTCTTCGATAAAAAATTCCTTTGCCGCCTTGAGTACTATTTGGGTATTCTTTAAATTCGGTTTGTTATTGTCAAAAAAACGTTGTTTAAAAATGTCTATGATACTTTTATACCTCAACTCTTTAAACACGAATAAGCTATAACATTGTATAAATTGGAATATTCTACAAAAAATCACTCGGTGATTTTAAGATTTTATGCTAGCCGAAAATCTGCCGAATAAAACCATAAACAAACACAATACCAATTGAACTAAATTAACAAATATAGATTTGCGTGGTAAATACAGATATAAATAAAATAACGACAATCAATCAAAAAACCAAGAAACTTGTTTATTACAAGTTATGTGAGCTCTCGAACAACATGAATCTTCACTTTCCTCTGATAGAACGCATCTTATAATTCATTTATGCAAAAATGTATGAATGTGGAAACATCATGCTACCACGTCAATTCTAAAACGCTAATAAGTTATAATGACTAGCGAATAATTACTTTTTCCTTTTTGTGTTAGTCAACATTAAATTCATTTCTATACTAGTGAATTGGTAATGATTGATTCAATTCAGCTAAACATAACAGTTAAATAGTAATAAAATCAGATAAGGTGAATGCCCAGATTGCCGGATGGCGGATTCTTTTATGTCCGGTTAAAACGATGTAGACAAATTTATTACACGGAATAAGCGCGCTAATCGATCATTTTAAGACATTCGTTTTAATAGTCTATGGTTTCCTTTATCTGTGTCGGTCTGATCTGTGACCTAAATACAGACTTATATTCTGTCCTCTAAATTAATAACCTATTTTCAACAAATTACGTTTGACCACATCAACTGAATTTTGGTTTAGTTTAATAAAAAATATTTATCACAATGGCTTCAGTGTACGCTTCGATTTTGTATTTTATTTAATTTTCATTTATGAATACATGAAAATTTCATTGTGATATTTTTAACGATCACATGTCAATACAATGTAATTTATACACTACAGCAGGATTTTCTCATGTATTTGCATTCGTTCCGTTTTCATTAATTCAATATACGAGAAATACTGTGTATCTCGTTATTTCTCCGGGGACACGAATTTGTTATAGATTCTGATTTCAATTTATTACGTACTTATAAAGTCATTAAAGCTGAATTCGGTTATATGGTCATGTGAACTTTTTAGTTATATATCTATTTTGAACACTTTAAGACAACTAAATAATATGAAACCCACAAAGAAAATAAAAAGTAATTATTTCGATTGTATTTTTAAAAAAATATTTAATTATTACAAGGAATAATTATAAGAAGAGTTAAAGCGTCTTAAAGCATGTTTAACAAGCATAATAAAGAAAAGGCAAAATCAAAACGGGATTCAGACGTATATATTCACAGAAAAAATAGGTTTATACTCCTCGAAACCCGCTGGTTGTTCTTTGACAGTTCGTAAGTCAGCTCACCAGAGTAAATCTTCTTTAGCTTTATAAAGTCTTTTGTAGTGCAGCGCTGACATAGCTCAAGAAAACTACATTAACGTTATAAATTGTCGACGCTGGTTTCCCTTTAAAACGCTTATTTTAATATTCGTCGGAACCTTTTCGCGACTTCATGCACATTTAATCATTTTCTTGCATTTTTTGCAAAGATAAGTGGCCAGTATCATTGCGCACTTGAAGATAAAAACCTCTTTGGCAATTTTCGTACAACTTTGTAACCTGCTCAGCATCTTAGAAATGAATTTTCAAACAACTTTGTAAATTACCCTCCACGTCGACGACACTTACGTATATTATGGCTCACTATACAAAAAGCTATGACGTATTTTCGAACAGGTGCAGAATAAAAAATTATGTATTTAGCATTTTGAACAAATTTAAATTTTGTACATTCAATAAAACAAGAAATCCCCTTCTTGCGTCAAATTTTTAAACTGCCAGTCAGTAACGACAGAATTCGAAGTTTAAACATGATTTTGACACAAAGCCGTTACCGGGTCGATCTTGACTGGTTTTTATGCTATGGTGGGGCAAGTTGCAGTGGACCGCAGCGGCTTTTGTCATTCAATCGTCCCATTGTCCCACGGTCTTTGTCGGTTGTCCATCAACCAGCCCGGGAGACACGCCTCAATGCATATAAATTCTGACAATTCCTTAATCACCAATATGTCGATGACACGAAAACATATGAAGAATAAAAAATGGTATATTTAACTAAGAATACAATACAAAAAGTAATAAAGACCAAAAATATATCTTGATATTTGTTATTATAATAATTATCTGTTTATTCGGTTGTACTTTAGAGCAATACATATGTAAGACAATGTGGCTGAAGAAAGGATCATATAACCTAAATATTTACAAAGGCTTGAATTGAAACAAAACCCCTATTTTCACAAAAGGTTCGGGTTATCGACACTACTACACAGAACTTGAATGCGAATGTTTCGATACATAAAGTTCACATTATTTAGGGTTGGCAATACAAATATTACAAATTTATTCATACACCGAAACATATCTTTCCCTTGCAAAATATATGTGTTTTTATTAATATATGCGTAACATTGAATAAACGAGATACTTTGTACATTATTTATGTATTTCACTAAAGCTGACCGCACTGTTTTTATAGTAGTTTAGTAGTAGTTAATATGTTATGTATAAAATAACATATATATATACAAAGCATGTTCTTTTAACATAACTTTTAAGAAAGTACTTTAAAGTTTATTGAACCTAGCCCTAGATGGCTAGACCATAAGAACATTAAATAGGTACTATATACTGGGCACCTATGCAGACGCTCCAGGTTTTATAGCTAAGGCTGCTAGCGCCTGTTAAACGCCATATTTTCCAATTCCGCATTCTAATGAACCCAGAATAACTTAAGATGCCTAGGTTCAAGGTGTCTAAAAAGTTGCTTTGCTGTGACTCAGTTAAACGATATATCACGTTTATTTAACGACACATTTTTAATCCTAAATTATTTTGTCTAGTTACAAAAAGATATCCTAATTAAAAAGTTTGTTCTATTATAATGGCACATTCTGTAGCAGAGTCTGTCGGTAGTTCGAACTCCACACAACCTTCACGATCCGGTGCAACAATTAAAAAAACACGCCAGTACGTATTAAATATAAAACTATTTTGTTTGAATGTTTAATTTTTTACGAGTATACAAGTATCAGAATTAAATTTCAATCATCTATGCAAAGATGTAGTAGATGTAGTATTTACAGATAAAATAAATGTATGTCTTCATAGTTATACCGCTTAGTATATTTTCAAAGTAAAATCCTATTTGTGCATCGTATTGCCGATATATATAAACAATTCAAAAATTATCATGTTGATCGATGCCTGTCAGATTGACTTACAAATAGATTGTTATTTAAAATATAAATAATTACATTATATATATTTTCTCTCATAAGTTCCCTCACTTATACAATTGTAAATTTCCTTTGAAAAGTAAATGTTTCTGTTATACCAGACAAGTTTTCATTGTCCTACACAGGTAATTAGTAGTAACCAAGATAGTTACGGAATTTCATACATCTGCTTTATGCAATATTAAAATCGACATACTTTCTCAATATTTACATCCAGCATAAATAAACTCTTATCAGCGAAGATAAAACCATGGGCAGACAACTTGTCTACCACTGACCGTACGGACTTACCCTAAAACGAATTTCACTTACCTCATTTAAGCGTAAATCGCACTGAGTACTTTTCACTAGAACAAATATACTAAATGTTTTAAATTAACGCTAGGAAAGCTTTTAACTTTGTTATGTTGCACGTAAAGTTCTGACGTGGGAACTGTTTAACGTAACGCGGTCGACCGCTATCCGCTTCGGCACTCGGCACAAGACTGTCATTCTCATTGAATCCTCATTCCTCAATCCGCTGTTCTCTCCCGAGCTTTCTTCCATCCCGCTCGCGCACTCACCTGCCCGGTAAAAAATATCACATTTCGCCGAAATTACGTATACAGGTAATGCAACAACAAAACTGTTTTAATTACATTTAAAACATGCCCTAAAACAAGCAGCTGAGACAAAATTTATTTATTTATAAATTGTTATTTAATATAAATTGGTTGCATATTCAAAGAATACGTTAAAATATACGGATGCTATAAATGTTGTTTACATACACAAATTACTCAGTGTCTCGTAAGGTCAAGTAAATAATTACAAAAATATTGTTCATTACTTTTAAGTTCCTGCGTTTGTTTTGACAACAAGCACTGTTCATATTTTATTATGATTTTTTCGTCATTAAGTCGTATTCATGCATGCAAAATAAGATTATTTTTCTTAAAAATGAAACACAACAGTAAAAAAATACCATACACAAAAGATGATCATAGCCGCTAAAGCAGGTTATGTATTATAAAATACACTCTATTCCAAAGCAATAAAGACGACGCGTAAATACAAAATAAGAAATAATCCTGCTACTTGTCCATATAGGTTCAGTTTACCCACGTTCGCACGCCACAGACTATAATTTGGATGCATTTATCTATCATTCAAGATGTTAAAATTGCTTTGTGGGGAGCACAATGACCTATTGTAACCTTGGAAATTCATTGATAACAATCGAAGTGTTTTAGCATCACACATCAATCTGTTGAACATATCCTAGGTCAATATTGGATAAGAAACTCCACAGTTTGTTTGCACACCCCATTGTACAATGTTGAAACTGGTTACTGTCGCTACCATCCTTTATCAAGAATGTTTGAATATACCTGTATTTTTTACAGCAATAGGGAAATAGGGCACCTCATTGTTGATCAACGCTTATTTATGTTTTAACAGCGTATTATTATTTTATAGGGTTGAAGAATTGACGATCCATTAGGTGCAATGGTTTCAGATATTAAAAAACATCAATATTGTTCTGAGTTTTTATGTTTTTTACTTGCGACATAAATAAACATACATACCATAAATATACGCGGTTTAATCATACTCGATTAAATTGCGTTTAAGATTCCTACTGGTAATAATACTATTTTATATTATGTATGTACTAAATACACTACTCTTATAATATACTAAACACAATATAAAGTTAGAAGAGTTATTTACCTTAATTAAGCTTGGTATCTTAGAAGTTAATAGAATTAAAATGCTTAGCTATTTATTTTGGCCCTGAAATAGTATAAATGCTGAGGGGTTTCTCTTGGTTTAGCTGTGAAGGACACGACAAAGCACTTTCAAGAGCTTAAAATAAAATCAAAGTTCAAAGCCGCAGACCGATTTTTAAATCCTCTAGATAAACGCGATTAAGATTTTTCTCGACAATCTTGTAATTTATAGGCGCGAGGATAATCTGTCGTGTAGTTTTTATAGTTTTACAAGCTGCAAATTGTTTGTTTAATGTCTGTCAAGGTCAGCGCTAGTTTTATTTCAATAACGATCATTTTGAATAAGGTAACATTTCATTAAAAGTCTATTTAGTAGTATTTGGTTTAAATTTCAAAGCCAAAATATTATTTCGGTATTATACTTCATAATATGTATAATATATGCAACGTTCTGGTTAACAGTTTGACCACCTAAAAATACGAAAAGGAACTAAATCATAAAAGATATTTCACAATATATACAGAGAAATATATTAATACTAAATAAAAGTTCAGTTCAAAATACCATATAACAGATAAATTAGTCCGTATCAAAAAACGATTGTCTTTAAAATAGCGCTAAATAAATTCATTTTACGTAACGTCTATAAATGTTCATTGTTGGTGGTTCTAAGAAACCTAATGAGGTGTACGTATTATGATATATGATATAAAGATGTGTGCAAACATAACGGTAGGGATATACGAGTCGTGACCTTGGAAGCTAAATGCTTATTGTTTACTTTACGAGTTTGTAGTCTCTTTGTGTGAAAAAAAAATGAAAAATATCATTCAGGATAAGTCTTGTATAATGTCCTCCTAATAATGTCTTTATTATATATACCCGTCTTCGTCTAAAATAGTTTCATAACTATGGTTCTGAATATTTTTAAATGCTATTTTGTCAGTTTTGAAGACTTATTGAACACTAGGTGTTACCTGCGATTTCACCCACGTTAATGGAGGACCGCGGCGCGTGCGTGTCGTTCGAAGCTATTTTAAAACTACGATATCTCCTGAGATATTCAATAAAATGCCGTCGAGAATAATTTCAGTCAGTAATCAATACTTGCGGCTAATGAAATATAAGTCTTGGAAAAAAATATATGTACGAAATCCAGGCAAGTGCAAGCCGGACAAGTAGGGTTCCGTTCCATTATTTTGGGAAAAATTACTTTTGTTGAATGTTTAGTGTTAAAGCCTTTACTTATTTAATTCCGTTTTTAACAGCGACAACATTGAATCGCCTCTCGTGAGACCCCCTTTTTTCCCCCAACCCCGAAACCCCAAAAATTTTTTTTTCTTCCCCCCAAAAAGCACCCCCCCCAACCCCCTTCCTCTCTTTTTTTGAATTTTCGTATTGGTATCAAGCACAAATCAAATTCGAACCTTAACTAGGTTACCGAACCTAATAGGCGTGCTCAACCAAACAAACAAGCGCATCAGCTTTATAATATTTGCTTAGATTAAATATATTTGCTTTGATTTTAAGCCCCTAGCATTTTTAGTTGCCCTAATCATAATAATGAATCCTCTACGCTTGCCTGTATATTTTGGGTATGTATATGCTCCATTTTCACAGATTTTGTTAAGTAACAAAACATCATTATTTCGTACAATTCACTTCCTGCTTTTGTGTTGCGAAGTGGAAAATAAAAACAAACGAGCAACGCGACCGCACAGCTCATCCGTCTACTTGCTTCGTCGTTTTGGATTCGCTATAGAGTAATACGCTCTGTGTTTCTATATAGTACAATGAAATATGGTTCGCTATTACTGTTTGTTGTTGGGACAATATTGATAATTAAAAAAAAAGTTATTTAATCTGGGTTTTCCTGTTATTATCACGAATTTTTTTTATTGTTTATTATTAACATTATAATGAATATTGTCATGACTAGTCAGAGTATAAGCAAGCGCTTTTAGTGAGGTCGTGATGCCATTTTAAGTTTTTCTTATTTCTGTCGGAGCATAGGGAAAATGAAGACGTTGGACCTAGCTTGGAGCTGGGTTGGTATTTTGTTAAACAAGATTTGTGGCGTGAACCGCTGCTCGTTCAATCTGTTGCTGGAAAAAGCGACAAACAGCGTACGTCAACCAGCCTACGTACCATAGGTAACGGATGGACAGAATTGGACGAGTCCTAAAACGCGTTTGTATTAATAAAACTTTCAAGCCTCATATAAGGATTTAACAGTTCTTAAGACCTGTTAAGAGTACAAAATTCCTTTGCCCGCGGTTCACCCTATTCAGTCAAATTCGTCAAAATCGCGGATATAAAACACGTTACTTCGCTTCATGTAACGTAGCTTAGACCAAAATCCTCGCAAAACAAAGGAAACCTGAGTAATACGTGATCTCAGACTGGTATGTGATAAATGATTAAAAACGCCCTAACTCTAATTAAGATTCCAAAACCTGGGAGAGATCCAATAATTACAAATTAACCAATCAAAACATACAAATAAACACTACACAGTTAAACAGTAAAATCACCTCCATAGGAATAGGAGGCGTAAATATGCCATGCTAACTGAAAACCATTCTAAATGGAATGTGTTCGTAAAGACAACTTCTTGAGGATGCTCCGGTGTCAGGCCGAAAAGTGCGTGGAGTTTATATTAAAGTATTGGACTTCCGCGTTACGCTTGATTCTATTAATAATAATGTTGCAGACGTGTATCTACGACATAACTTTTAAAGTCACTTAGAAAAGGCGTCATAAGTTTTCCCTCAGTAACATAGAAGACAGATTTGGACCTAGGAAAACATTAAAAGAAGATATTTGGAACCTACAAACTAATCACGTACTATACAATAATAAGCTTTCACACTAAAAGACAATTACGATTTTCTCTTCTTTTCTTTCTGTTTCTGTTATGAAATATTCCTTGAATCTAGAATTAAAAAAATATATTAACTGGTTCTACATTGTTCCAACAACCCTCAAATTAATTCTACCATGCTTGTCTTAATAAAGGTGCTTACACACAAGGTGCATTTTCGACTTTATTTTGAAGAGAAAGGGTGAAAAGTTCAGTGTTGTCCAATATTTACCATTAACATATACGTATGCAGGAGCTTTTGTGTTATGGGTGGGCCTGAATGCATCTGGGCATAAAAAAGAGAACAGTTTCTTAGTTTTAATTACGATATTATTTCTTCACCAATAACAATTACATATTTCCACATTTTCAATAGTTTTTCAAAGGCATGAGGAAGTGTTATTTATAAGATGATAAGAGCAAGAATCAGATAAAATGTGAAAGCGGAAACGAGTGCCATTGATGAGTAAAAAATATCATAGAAATTTGAAAACTGTCGTACATACATCTTTATTACATTATATCATCCAAATGTTATGAGATGCCATACACCAGGTGCTAATACAAAACAATTTTGAGGTTTTTTACGTTTTTGATACTCACTGCGTATCCACTGTTCAAGCCTTCATTTCATATGCATTGAATGCGGCAGATGCGGCCAAAATAATATTCAGCACATAATAAGAGATTGGTTTGCATATAACGGGTGGAGCAAAACCAAGGACTCTATTTGGTTCAGCTACAAGGTTTCTTTATATATGTGCCACAAACAAGGAAAGATAACTCTAAATTTCTATGTTGATAACATAGTGATTCCAATAAATTCAACAGCAGTAACGAATAAAATTAATTTAAATAAGAACTAAATAAATATATTATCTGAAGATTGGTAGATAACTAAACTTCTAAAGATTATAACTTTTGTTGCACGTTCCACTTGCGCCATCTATCGTCTGGACGTCTCTCGAAGTCAAATAGTAAAATATATAAAATTTCATCAAAGTAGTATATGAAGATGCTGTGTCTTAAACGGTGAGCTCTAAATTTAAGAGATATTAACGACATTCGCCATATCTTGCCCCATCACTTCCTGTGATATGATCTGCTTTTCTTAATGAATGTTTTCTTTTAGGGCTGAAACAACATCTTCAAACCCCAATACGACGACATTTTATTACAAAACTAATTTTATTTTTCTAGAAAAGAAATAGCTGGACCACATAATATGGTCCTTACTTTTGAACCAACCGTCATATTAAAGCACAATATTACACCACGAATGTATAATAAATAAATCATTTGATGTATTTTACGCATCAAAAGGCGAGTATTTTATTTATTTTCATTATTAGTTCATTAAGTACATAAT
The DNA here is from genome assembly GCA_963693355.1 of Pontia daplidice. Taxonomy (NCBI): domain Eukaryota; kingdom Metazoa; phylum Arthropoda; class Insecta; order Lepidoptera; family Pieridae; genus Pontia; species Pontia daplidice. The sequence continues at coordinate 2,133,922 of CAVNZL010000003.1, forward strand.
GTACGTATAGTAATAAATTATTCTAATAATGTAAGTAATACATTTGTTAAAACTTTTTATATACGTGTAAAAAGTATAAGAAATTTATGAAATAATCATAATAATTTTGACAACAACAAATTTTGATAGCTGGTTTAGATAAAATTGACAAAATGTTTATTTATATTTTCTATATGATTTGTTAAATAATTTTCGACTTTATTAAGAGTTTTAGAATACTATAATCACAATGTCAGGTAATATTTATATTCTCCTTCATTAGCTGATTGTTTGTACAGTTCTCCGCGGTTCAATACTACGGTCTATAGATTCGTGGTAGGTAATTTGTTCCGTATCTACGCGTTTTGTGTGAAATGTAGAAAAATGAATGTGAAGCATTCATCTTTCATTCATTCTAACGATTTAAATAGAAATGAGTTTGGATAGGAAAATCGATACAAGACAAATTGGAGACTCTATTTTGTTGCTGAATTTCGAGATTCTACAGAATACTAACGTCTGCAGAACGACACTGCAGAATTTAAAGATTGCCTTTAATTGACACCAAGTTCCATTCAACGACCAGATCAGAGATGCTGAGAGGAAAAATTAAACTCGAAATACCGTTTATATTTTAGTTTTCTAAAATGTTATGCTATTTGACTGACCTTGCATTGACATGGGCGAGACTAACTAAAAAATCGTAGGTATTGAAATATTTAATTCAGCGACACGACAGCGGTGTACACATTCCAAATCCACATTCCAGCGTTGAAAGTTAGGGCTGATTCAGTACTCAGCTCCTCTTTACTCACCCTGATTAAACATGCCGATATAATGGTGTATGTTAATAATTTTAAAATTAAAATAACGAAGTAAAGAACATTTTATATATCGAGAAAGAGTTAAAGAGAATTATAATAATTTAATTAATATTATAAGCCTAAAATTATTTTTATTTTTTTATTTTTATTAAATATTGTCTACTTTAAATGCCTTAAAATTGATAATTTATTTAATCAGACTCTTCCTCACACTTTAACGCGTAAACATCTCTGTCAAATTTTGTTTATGTTGTAATGAAAGGGACATACGAGAATGTTAGTCGAAACTGTACATTTGACCGATTCATCGATCATCATTAGATTGTATTTAAGAGTGTCCTTAGTTGATGTTAGTAGGTAACAACCAGACTTAGAAATGTTTTTAATTTCAGACGAAACAGCGGTGTATTTAAATTTGGGAGACATGATTGACTTGGCAATCGGCACCCCAGAGGTAAAACCAATATGAGAACACTTAAAAACTGAATGCAAAGAAATTAATCAATATTATAAAATGTGACACAATTCTATTAAGTAGACATGAAAACAGAGAATTTTTTATTTTACAACTCCTGCGATTTTTTGTTACACAACAGATCAAAAATAATATCATGCATGGAATATTTAACGTTTTCTTCTGTTCAAGTGGTGGAAATAATAATGATCTTGTTTCGCGCCAGCCTTTTTTAACTGTGACCAACCTAGGTCACAGTTAACCTTTAAGCAGGTTCAAAATATTGCTCTAGCTAAGTAGATTCATTTATAATATTTAGGTTGGAGTGGTGGACTTCTGCATGCTCCAAACAGTTCTGCATTGCCTTGCGCAGCAGCTACGCGTGCTTGGCAAGAATGTAGAGTTGCGAGGCAGCGTCGCAGCCTTACCGCTCGGAAGGGAAAATTCACAAACGATTGCCGTCAGCGAATTCCTTATTGACACGGATAAGGTTATCGTTTTTCCTGTTTTATTATAGAAATAAAGCGCTCATTAATTAATACTATCCATACCTTTCGGAATAAGCTTTTTCTAGCTAACATTAAATGCCAACCAATCGCTTATGAAGTCACTATACTCTCTTTTCTAATCGAAGTAAGAGTAGTAAAATATATGCTAACTTGGCCAATGTAACTTGTATTAATATTGTGATTCATAACAACGTACAAAGTTTTTATTTAAACATCGTCTTGATTTATAGGATACACAAGAAAAAACTGTTAAGGAGGAAGTGCGTAAGTCTTTGCAATCTTTAAGGTAATTAAGTATATGTTATAAATCATCTAATATTTGTATCGTATGTTTTGCAGTTCCACCTCCAGAACCAGAAACTATATTAGTCGGTGAGACATGAAATAATATATATGTATACATAAATAAGCTATAAGAAATATAAATAACTAGCACGTGTCCGCGAGTTTACACGCGATTATCGACTTATATTAGCGTTGCGTATAAAACAATAAACATTATTACATTAAAATTATGACTTAAATAATTAAAGAGTGGCATTTCAATATAAATATAGCGACCTGAAGGAAATATAACAGCCTGACAATTTGAAATATTACAGCACCATTAATAAAAAAATTTTAACACCAGAAGCGTTAGAAGTGCATTTTTTTTAGGAATCAATTTTCACTTCTAAATGTGCAATTTGTAATTATCAATTTTTACTGTACAGTATATTTTGGCTATAATAGACACAAGGACACTTTAGTTGAATTAATGTATGTATTTCCATTTTAATTTCAGTGGAACGTGTTAAAAAAGTGGACTCACCTGTAAGTTCGTTTTATTTTTTATCAGTTTCAGAGACACAATATGTTTCAATTGTATTTAAAAACAAAACATTTAAATTCTCCTTTTGTTATCAGCTCGGAGTCCACCTCGCACTCATTCACCTCCACCTAGCGCACCGTCACCGGGTCCCCAAAGACTGACTTCAACAGAAAAGCTATCCCTCGTGACCATAAGCAAATTCAATCTACTCGAAAGTACCGTTGAAGACCTGAAGAGTCGTGTTTATGGAAGTATGCCTAAAAATGAGGAAATTTTGGAAGAAGTTCGGTAAGAATTCGTGTTTAGGGTAAATTATTTTTTTGACCAACGTGCTTAAGATATAACTTTATGTTTCTGTTAAATAGCAGGAAACAAATATTGAACTTCATATCAATCATTAAAGTCTGTATTGTTTGTGTTCGGAGTTCACAATTCATGTTCGGGTAATGGAATCCGAACAGTTTGATTTCTTTCAATTCGTAAAAAGATTATCGTGGCTCGCACTAAAGGTTTCCAAAATGAGTTAACAGAAAATACTTCAAAAATTAATTTATTCTTTATTCCATCAGAAAACGTGTTTGTCATCTCTTCGACAGCCCTTTCTCGTGACGAAAATCGATGAACGCGTGATTAGTTCTTAATTCTTCGGAACAGAAAAATGTCACAATGCGCCAAGTTTATGTAAAATTCGGTTGTATGTTTGGCTGTCGCATTGTTGTGGTGCAAGATAATCAGCCGTATCATCCGCCGGTTAACGTTATTTTTATGGAGCTCATCAATCATTTCCGACCACCCCATGCTCGTGTACTATTAAAGAAAAGACGATTCTTTAAACTAACAGTCACGTGCCAATTTGAGCCATATTCTGAACCATACGCTCGATTGCTCAACGCATCTTCATAAGCATGACATTATACCACGAGCGTCGGTCAAATTGTGACATGTTCGCGAATACAGCTTTCTTATCCTTAAATGATTGATTGATTCAAGCCTATGTCGAAGAATCCGCGTATCTCATGATAGATCACATGTCTGTTTCAATTATACAGCGCACAGCAGCGTTTTTTATTGTCCCCAGCGGTGAATGGGCGACTTTGTCTCTAGGATTGATACGACCGTGCTTGAATTTAGCAAATAGCCATCTTTGCATGGTGTTTCATCGCCAAAAGGAGATTGAGGTCGAGCGATGCTGTGTTGAGCTCTCAAACTACACCTAAAATCGTAGAAAGTTTTTTTTTAAAATAACTGTCTAGATTTTTAAAATTGCGCCATAATGTAAAAACAATTATCAGATGAAACAAACCCACAGCCTAATTTTCAAATGTTGTAATTAGAAATTTTAGAATCTCTGTATGACAAATTGACAATTTAAATTTAATCAGGTCGCAAACGAACCTGAAGGCCATCACAGATATGTGGACATCCCTTAATGTGTCTTCCCGCCTGGAAGCAGCTGAGGCTGGAATAGCGAAACTCAGTTCGTTGGTTCAGGACATAATATCTGATACTGCTGGACTCCAAGATGCTATTAACGCAAGAAAAGCCTCGAGGTATGTGAAATTTTTCAATTAACAACTTAGTATGTCTGCTTAGTTATAAGGTTTCCTAGCTTACTTAAAAAGTACAATTACTGTCAAACTAATTGCGTTGTTTAATCTAAAAACTCGATATGTAAAACTGAATGTTTAACATTCTATTTACTTACATACAATTTGCGACGGAGACCACTAAATGACCGAGTGGACCTTGGAGTCTCAGCTACGACACTCGAATTAAAAGGTTATTTTCAATACAGCCAACTGCGATGTAACAGTGAAAGAACAAAGTCTTCAACTTCAGTCTGTAGAGAACATACAACACAGATTAAAATATATATTAAATATAAATAAATATATATCCTACAGAGAACCTCAAATACAAACCATTGTTGCGCCTCCACCACCTATCGATAACGTTGCATCAAAGGACGATCTAGCCACACTTCAACAACGTTTAGCAAGAATGAAAACAGATCTCGACAACTTGACAAATTCGTTTAATACTGCGATGGCTGACATACAAGCTGGATTAGGTAATTTCCAGCCTTATTATACTACTTACTTAATGATGTTATATAAATTTGTCTTAAAGTATCAGTATGTTTTGAATCGTCATTCTCCACGTCTCTGACGACGCAGGAAGATTTCATTTCTTCGTTCTCTAATCTTACTTAAATATTATTTGACTCTTTTACAGCAATGCAACCGCCACCTGCACCGTCACCAGCACCATCACCTGAGCCACCACCCCCAGGTATGATATAGACAGAGGGAAGTGAAAGTAGATATAATTCATTTTTTGCTAAAAAAAACACGCTATAATATTAAAATTAATATTTAAAGGACATAGAAAATGAACTTCTAAAATATTAAGAATGATGAATGAAATAATGTGTTTCAGTGCGACGAATAACAGAACCACCTCGCCAATCTTTCTCTCAACTCACAGCTGGTCTTATGGAAAGACTGAACGATTTAGAGAAGCGTCTTCAAGAGTGTTGCGATAAGCTCGGAAAGAAAGACGGCGTTCTTCAGGATCAGGTAAACCACCGTAGGCACAGTATACACCAAAAACACGATTTTATAACTATACTTACTAAAATATAATACAATCTAGTAGTAATATGTATTTATTAGTCGTTGCTATATGGACTGAAAAATTAATAGCTAATTCTCCTCCATAGATAACCTCGTTCCAAGATCAAATCGAATATTTATCGAAACAAGTGGCGGCACTAGCACGAAGTCAAGAGTCGAATACCTTGTCTCCGGATTTGTTTAAAGACATACAAGGTAATAAATCTTGAAAGAAGCAAAAATATGACTAAAACGAAAAGTAGTCAGCCAGTAACTGTTAATTTTGTAAGATGGTATTTCATTTGAAAAGAGAGTTTCTTTATTTACACCACTGTCGAAAATTATCTGGTTAAAATATATGTTATATTTTCAGGTTTGATGTCATTGTTCCAAACGGTACAAGAAATGCAAGAACAATTGAAGCAAGTCCACGATACAGCTTTGCAGTTAGCTTCTGAAAAAGAGGACAGGCTGCACAATATGAATGTAAGATTTCTTAAATAAAAAATGGCAGGTTTATTTATTTGTTGACAAATAATACTTTCGTTAAAGTATCAAGATAATTACAGTTGAACTATGAATTTATGCTCCGTATATTATATAAACAAATTAACTAAACGACTTCTAAATGTACTAAATATACGATATATATTTGGCGGATGGAGTTCCTGATTATTTTCTGATTTTGTATCTTCCACACATAAAAACGCTTTGGGAGATTGTTCAGTTCGGGTCAAGTAATACGTATTTAGCGTGTCTCGTTGTAGTTAATAATGCTAAAAGTGGAATCTAAATTACTCCTTCCAGGCACTATTAGAGCAAATAGAATTGCTTAAAACCATTAAACTGGATCGAGAAGACATGGTAGAAGCGATGGCGGATAAGGCGGACTTGCGTATGCTCGCGCGCAAAGTTTCACGCGACCAATTTGAACTTGCGTGTGATGATCTATCCCGTGGGTTGGAGCACGCACTTGGAAAACTTACTTTACAGGTATAGTAAAATTAAAAACTAGTTTACGGTTTTAGCTAATTCGTTAACTTTAAACCCTTAGGTAAATTTGAACTTCGGTTACCGTTTCGACCATACATATATTTCTATCTAAATAGGTGAAGGAGAAATATTGTTAGAAAAAAAGGGTTTTTCCTAGATCCAAAATCGATGACGTATGTCACACACGATAGATGGCTTAAATCATTTACTTGATTGAAAACAGATGAACATTTTGTGACTTTCCTATTTTTATTGATCACTACTCGGCGAGCGCCCAAATGTTTGGGCATACCAAAGCTTACTTGTTTAACATGTTATCAAATAAACAAATCTCACTGCGAGTACTTAGTCAACTCGCGCCAAAAGGAAATTACTTTTTTTAAAAAAAAATAAAATATTTATTTAAAGTACAAAATGTGTTATAAATTGGACAGTCGATGCAAGACTGAAGACTATTATAATCTTATTCTACGAGTATCTAATTTAATTCTTAAAGCTAAGATGCCACGCCAGCATACTGAGAACTATCTTGTTGTTCAAGTAGATATGCTGACGGTGCGTCTGCTATACGGGTGGGCATCTGTAACTTCTCCCCCCTTAAGCTCGAAATCATTCGAGGAACTATTTTCTCGATGATTTCGGCTTTTAGCCATGTGAATATAAAGTTTATATAAAATGAATATCAAAATACTTAAAATTAAGAATGCATATAAAATTAAAGTTCCTAAACTAACACTTTTTATGCTCACAACACTTTCACTTTGATTATCACTATTTTCCAATGCGTAATTTAACACTTTCAGGTTAGTAAGATCAAAACCATTGAGCTTTATCGGTTTAATCCTTTTTTTGGTCAATTTTCAGGTTTTCAGGGAAATTTATAAGAGGCAGCTTCGAAAAGGTAAGTTTAGTTCCTTTTCGAGTGTGTTTCCGCAGACAGTGGCTTCCAATTTTATAACTACATTCATCTTCAATAGTTAACAGGTAAGTATGTATAAGAGTGTAGTGGCTTATTTCATCAGGGCAAGTTCTTCTAAGGTCGGCAGGTGACTTTGAATAGATAAGCCATTTATTAGTTTGAACGGCTTCTATTTTAATGTCATTAAACTCTATTGGAATCTGTTCACAGGCTACTTCATGAGAGTACCGTAGGAGGTCCAGAATGCAGGTGTCTTCTACCGGAACTAACGTCTGGGACTCGTCACACAGGTAAGTGTCTTCATTAATGCTTCTACATGGGGTAGAGAGTGATTTTGCTTTCGACCCCCTCGTAATAAGGAAAGGATATTTAGGTAATATTATCAAGGTAAGGTTTGTTTCAGGTTGCGTGATAGGAAGGGGCACAATTTTATAATAAAAGTAAGTATCTTTCTCAACTAAAGGTATTTCTAAAACTAAATTAATTTCATAACCTTTACAATATGATTTTAATGTTATAGAATGTTCAATTTTAATTATATTTTCAGGAATAGCTTCAAACATTAATTTATCAGTTCTTTCAATATCTTGTAAAATTGTAAGTAATTCATTAGTCTTAATAATTGATCTATGTAATACGCCCATTTTACTAAAAGCTATAATATTTTCAATCTCATTCAATTTCATATATATAATTTGGAAATTATGCAAGAATAAATTGTATATATGTATAATTTGACTTATGTATATATTAATAGAGTTTTCTTTAACATCCTTACTTACTTTATTTAGCATTAAACTTAATTGATTGAGATTGTTGGTAATGTTAACAGTTGAATTTGTGATAAGACTCATCATTTCAGTGACTAATGTCATTTTCTTTTTCAGAGCATCTTTTTCAGATTTTATGTCGTTTATTAAACTGTCATATTTTATGGCATCATTATAATCCAAATTTCCTGTGATCAATTTAATTAAAGAGCCTAACGCATTGATAAGCCCTCTTTTTTTGTCTTTTTAATGGGTGTAATTTCTGAAAACTTTTCTAATGTAATATTTAATAAATGATCAACTTGAAGCTTAACATCAGCATATGAAATTAAGGTTGAGTTAATACGTTCGTTTTGATGGCCTACTAACTTATTTAATTCTAGATATTTTTGAATATTTAACTCTAATTCTTCTTTAATAGAATTAATATCTAATATCTTAACTACTATCCACTTATCGTAAGAAATAAGTGCAGTTCCTTCTCTGATGGGAAGGATGCCAGGGTTCTTCTCAATTCTCTCGAGTTGAAGGGCCTGGATCATCACTGCTTGGATCAGAGGCAGTGCGTACCTGTGGGGGACGTCTTATGTCTTTAAGTGGGATTTTTTTGTTCCTATTATTAGTTTCTATTTCAACTACATTTCTCTTAACTTTACTTTTAACTTTACCTTTAGTATAACGAGGTTTATCTTTACTCCTACGATTATTAACGCCTTTAAAGAAAATAGTATCGTCTTCAGTGAGATCGATATTCGTTTCACCAGGGCTGCGCTGTTGTATAGTTTCTTTCCTAGTTTTTATTTTATCGGTAAGATATTGATATAGATAGCGAGTTCTTTTAACATGATCTCTAACTAACATTTGGGTATATTCTTTATCAAAATCGATATGAAATTGGGGGTTACTTTCGGTGTGACCGAACACGACTTCGAATGGGGTTAAGCCGGTAACAGAATGAATCGTTTGATTGTACGCCATGATTGCATACGTCATTACACTCGCGGCATCTGTTAATTTATGTTCATATTTAGCTAATCTATAAATCTCTAGAATTGTACTGTGAAATCGTTCTACCATTCCCATAGAATTCGGATTATTCGGTGTTCCTATGTGTAATTCAATTTTGTATAGAGTCATTAATTCTTTCATTAACTTATTATTAAATTCCGAACCGGGATCTGAACTTATTTTATTAGGAATACCATAGAAAGAGAAATACTTAATGAGAGCTCTAACTATCTCGGGTGTTGACCTGTCGGGAACTTCAAACGCTTGACCTAACTTACTAAAAGCATCGATAATTGTTAAAAAGTATTTACCTTCTATGGAAAATAAATCGATAAATAATTCTTCAAATGGCTTACATTGAGTTTGCGTTAACTGCAATTTGGGTTTGAAAGGTCTACGGTCATATTTCATTTTTTTACAGACATCACACGAATTAATTAAACTTGAAACTGTTTCCTCCATATTAGGCCAATAGTAAGTGCGTTTTAAATGAGATAAAGTTTCTTTAATACCCCTGTGACACGTTTTACCTATATGATACTTATTAATTATTTCTTCCTGTTCCTTTTCGTCAGTTATACTAATCACTCTTTCAGTACACTCATATATTTGTACTGTATCTTTTCTGAATAACGAAATGACTGTTTGTGAAAATGTCTCCCTGTGAGCTTTATCCTCATAATATATAAAGTGCTTAACCTTTGGTCTAATATATTGTTTTAAAAATTCTTTTACTAAATCAATGTTATTTAGAGGTAAATGAACTTCTAATATTTTTTTCTTAGAGTGAGACTTCAGTTTAACGGATAATTCATTTTTATACCAAGTGTACACAATGATTTGATTAGGTTTAGTGTCAATAGCTTCATGGAGTATAGGAATACCATTTGTGTCCATGTCATCCGCCGAATGAATAGTATCGGTGCTAGAATCTATTGTTACAGTTCGCGAAGAAGAACGGGAATCTGTTGTTGAATGATCTATCTCGGTTTCTTGAGCTAAATTTTGATCTTTTTGTCCTAACCGTACAATTTCGTCAGTAATTTCTGTAATATAATCATTAAGATCGTTATTTTCCGAATTCTCTACGTTAACAACCATCGATTCGTTATCTTTATCTTTATCACCGATTGCGTTTAATTTAATACGTGAAAGGGCATCCGCATTAGTATTCTGTTTGCCATTTTTATGAATAACTTTGAAATCATACTCTGCCAATCTAAGTTTATAACGAGTTAGTTTACTATTAGGTTCTTTTAATGAATCTAACCAAGCCAAAGGTCTATGGTCAGTGTATATGGTGAATTTAGTTCCGTATAAGTAAGGACGGAAGTGTTTAACGGCCCACACTATCGCCAATAGTTCTTTTTCGATAGTGCTATAGCGCTTTTCAGTGTCGTTAAGGGTTCGGCTAGCGTAAGCAATAGGTTTATCACTGCCAATGGGTCCTTGAGAAAGTACCGCTCCTAAGGCGTAGTCGGATGCATCGGTAGTTAAAATGAATGGTTTAGTAAAATCGGGATACTGTAATAATGGGGCGTTAACGAGTAATTCCTTACATTTCTCAAACGATCTGACATAATTTTCGTCAATAACTATTTTATTATTTTTCTTTAAACATGCAGTCATTGGTTGAGTGATTTTTGAAAAGTCTTTTATGAATTTCCTATAGTAGCCAATAAGACCGAGAAAACTCTTAATTTCTGTTACGGTTTTTGGTAATGGATAATTTAATATAGTATCTATTTTATCTGTATTTGGCTTAAGGCCTTCAGGAGTTATTGTATGACCAAGATATGTAGTTTCCTTACATAAAAATTCAGATTTATCTAGTTGAACTTTAAGATTAGTTTCTCTAAGTCGGTTAAATACTAATTTTAATTTTTCGATATGCTCTTCAAGGCTAGATGAAAAGATAATTATATCATCAAGGTATACCAGGCAATGAATACCTTGCAATCCGCGTAATATATTGTCCATGGCTCTTTGGAATGTTGCCGGGGCAGTTTTTAACCCAAACGGCATACGAAGGAATTCATAGTGACCGAATTGAGTTGAAAATGCAGTTTTCGGTTGGTCTTCCTTTTCTATCTCAATCTGGTGATACCCGCTCGCTAAATCAAGAACTGAGAAGTAAGTACTTTTCCCTAACTTATCGAATAAATCTGTGATATTTGGGAGTGGATACTTGTCATCTACCGTAATTTCGTTAAGGCGACGATAATCTACTACCATTCTGTATTTTCGTTCACCGCTAGCATCGAGTTTCTTAGGTACTAAGTGTACGGGAGCGCACCACGGTGAGTTAGATTCCTGAATTACGTTGTCATTTAATAATTTACTAATTTGCTTTTTTATTTCGGCTGCTTCAGCTGGAGATTGACGGTAAGGCTTTACATGAATGGGATCTTCATTAACTGTACGGATTTTATGCTTTACTTGGTTAGAAAAGGTAAGTGGTAAATGTTCACTGTAAAAAATATCACGATATTCGAAGCATAAATCATAAATTCTTTTTCGTTCTTCCTCATTCATATGGTTCAAACGTAATTTTGAAAGATTATTCTTTAATATAAGGTCCGTGTTCGAATCATTATTTATTTGCGTATTATTAATTTCAATGTCTTCGCTGTTAAAACTTTGTACTTTTACAGGTTTGGAAAATTTAATTTCGTAAGATTTTTGAGAAATATTTTGAATTATAGTAGTGGCGTAACCTTGATCACACTTTACGATAGCAGAGGGTGTTCTCACACCTTCACCGAAATCTATACTATTTAAAATCGCATTACCATTCATCAAATTAACAGGGATTTTGACTCTTATTTCCGATCGCGGCTCCACACGAATTGTGTGAGGAGGGCTATAAATTATGGGGATTTCCGTATTTTTCGTTTTTAAAATTTGATTTTTCATATCTATGTTAGCTTCTAACTGTTTTAACAAATCGGAGCCAATTAACCCTTCGTAGTTCCTATCTACTTCATATATATAGAACTTGTGATATTCAGTGCTTTTAAAGGTTCGTAGTAAAGGTATGTATAACACTTCATCGTGAAAGCTCTGGGCATGAGTACTTATAACTTCGAACGGTTCGTAGTATTTGAAGTTGGAAAAATACTTGTCTGCAATTGTTGGACTAATAAAGGATCGGGTACTACCAGTGTCAATCATAAATTTAGATTCTATTTCCGGTATCACTATATGGGGAAGTTTTAAAGGACCTTGTTGATTGAGATGTATTATTTCATATTCTCTGTTGTCGAGGCTTTTATTGAAAAATTTTCGTCTTTCTGATTTTCAGAGAAAACTTGGGGTTCGTCATTGGGTTCAGTATTTTCGGGGAAATCGTACATTAATTGCTCTTCATAAAATTGGGGATAATAATTTTCACAATCAGATATATATTCGGGGTAATAATTATAATTTACAGGGTCATTGGTATAAAATAAATTGTTAGAGGTTCGGGGCGCCAAATTTGGTTTAGATTGGGGTGCTGTTCTCATAGAGACATCATTTTCATAGAAATGTGGTGGCCTCTGTTGGTTTTGGGGAATACCGAATTTAAATTGATTTTGGCCAGGTTGTGAAACGGGCTGTTGGCGATTCCCAAAGTTATTTTGGGGTATGCCAAACTTGAACTGATGTTGAGGGTTTCTAAAATTATTTTGGGGAATTCCAAATTTAAATTGTGGCTGATTAAATTGCTGGGTAGGTTTAAAATTATTTTGAGGCACCGGTCGGTAACCAAACTGTTGCTGTTGATTTGGAATACCGAATTTAAAATTAAGATTTTGTGGAGGTCTTTGTGTGTTAAAATTAAAACCTGAATTTGGAGAGTTAAATATTGGCTTTAAGTTTTGGTTATTATTAGGCAATGATATCGAGGGATTCGAACCCTGCGTTAATTTTTGACGATTTTTACTTTTATACTGGTTAATAAAATCTACTTCCTCCATAACTACACTTAATGCCTGTTCTAAATTAGTAGATCCACGTAATCTGACCATTCTTAATAAATCTTCCGGTAAATTAAATAAAAATGTATTGAGGGCCGTATTATCATATATATGTTTTTTCGTTTCCCGCATTTTATTATCGTCTAATAAATTAACTTTAGCAAATAATGAACTTCTTACAGTCTGAATTCTATTACAAAACTCTGAATACGATTCGTTTGACTTTAATTTCAAATTTTCTAGCTCAATTGCTATGCATTGTTCTGACCTTGGGTCACCAAAATGTTGAGTCAATAATGTCTTTAATTCAGACCAGGTATCAATATCCTGCCTTTCACCAATTAAATGAGCAGCTCTACCAATTAATCTACTTGTAACGCTATGGAATATATATGTGTCCTGGGCAACATTTGGTGAATGCGATCGAAATGATTGTATAATATATTCGCTTTTACTTATATAAAGGCTTAAAAGCTTTTCGTCCCCGTCAAATTTCGGTATTATATTCAAAAATTCAGAGGGAATAGTTTTTATTTCTTGCATTGTGAAAGTGTGTAATTATTTTATTACTAACTAATTAAAAGTAATTTTTCAAAAAGCTTTTCAACCTTATTAAATCAAATTAATACACAGAATTATTTTAAAATACACCTTATACTAAAAATCAAATTTTTGATGTTGAAAAATTCGATTAAACTTAATTCTAACACAGCCAATGGAAATAGGACAAGGATAAAATAATGCGAAGAGGTCTACTCACAATAAAATAACCATTATCCCTTCCAATTATAGCCGCACTTTTTTATAACACACTCGTAATTTCTTTATCACTTTTTGGCACTTGACGAATTTATTTTGTTCACTGATACCCGTAAATACGTTGAAACGCACACGTAACCCGACACTCAGACCGATTTTTGGCCTTCAGAGGCGTAGGATCACGACGGGTATCCTGTCCTCAGCGCCAGTCAACTCGCGCCAAAAGGAAATCTACTTTTTTTTAAAAAAAATAAAATATTTATTTAAAGTACAAAATGTGTTATAAATTGGACAGTCGATGCAAGACTGAAGACTATTATAATCTTATTCTACGAGTATCTAATTTAATTCTTAAAGCTAAGATGCCACGCCAGCATACTGAGAACTATCTTGTTGTTCAAGTAGATATGCTGACGGTGCGTCTGCTATACGGGTGGGCATCTGTAACTACTTACGTTTATGTTCGATAATCTTATATCAAATGAATGTATCAAACGTCGAACGACACATGTTCATACTTGTTCGAGATCGAGTAAATTTTGTCGAGCACGTAGATCTTTTCGCGTGTACGTATATTTACAAAAGTGGGCTGCCATCTGCCTCGTCACGTATACGCCAGTACCCAACCTTTCATTTTAATTAATAGAATCAGGCGTTACTTTGCGGAAGTACATAGTACAAAATTCTAATAGACAAAAAGCGTTCATTACGTACATGTCAACGCTGCTCGTCCTGAGGACTCTCCGTTGTCCGGTCGAAACGTGCGTCGAATGTTTGAGGCTTCTTTTGCGGTGTATTACTAGTAAATTGGTCCATAGTCTTTCATTTTTCTTACCAAGCCAAAAAGTATATTGGAGATTATTTAAAGCATTTATTTATTATAAGATTATTTATATATAATCATTATTAAATATGGCTCTTACACATGCTTTAAGGAATCATTATGGCAACAAGCTCTTGATGACATCCAGCGGGAGATCGAGATGAAATTAGATAAAATGGAACTCTCGCCAGTGAAGGACTTCTTCAACAACAAATTGAGACAACTTCAAGATAATCTCAAGCAAATGGCAGCGTTACGTAGAGAAGCTGAGGCTGCGGGCACGAAGAGAAAATTGTTGAGGTTATTTGATTTCTATGGGAGCAATATTCATACAGTACTTAATAAATAAAAGCATGTAATATGACGATTCATCATTGGGTAGGTCGGTTTATCAGCAAGCCCTTGAAAATTAAATGCAATTAGATTTATTTTCCAATTCAGTATGAATCGAGAGGTCCATTCAAGTATGTTATAATGATTGCTTGATACCGGCTACATTTGCTTTTACTTGCTACTGAATGACTCGATTCCATTTAACTGTTTGTTATCACGAATTTCCCATAGTTAAATCATAATCATATGGTTTCAGAGACGTAAATTGCATATCATGTGATGCAAATGCCGTTATGCCGATGGAGGCTGCCTCCAATTTGCCAGTCAGCAAGCCACTGCCGGCCAATCTATCCATGAAACCATATTTGAGCTATGAGCTAGGTATAAGAAACAACAATTTTTCTATTATATTGTTTTATATTTCAAGGTTATAAAATTATACTAGATATTTTTATTAATAAGACATATTTTCAATATAAGTAGGTGCTGTTTTTCTCTGAAATATGAAGGTGTTTAAATTTAATTAAATGGTGTTTCCCCGTTTTTTTTTAGAGTAAAAATATGTCGTTAATATCTGTTACTTGTTAATTATAAAATAAAACTAAGCTTAAGCCTTTAAAGAAGAATACAGCTCTCGAGTATAAGAAAATAACAATAAAATTGAATATCAACAATTTAAATGTAGTAAAATACATATTTTTTATTGTTTTAATACAGACGCAATTCGCAAGACCCAAGCCACCAACCTTCCACAGCGGAATATGCGAGATTGGGAAAACATCGAAAAACAAATGGACCAAAAGAAAGTCCCGCCGAAACCTAAGTATATCCAGTTGTATTAAACTCACTTTGACTTACTCACAAATTTACTTACCAATAATTTTTAATAGATCTGAAACTGATAAACACCTGTGTAATCGATATTGCGGCGGATCGCATACAACCACGACGGCCGCTCAACGCGTAGCACGGCTCGGGCACTTTATGAAGCAGTGGGGGCCAGATGTAGTCCCTCTGTCTTCTGGTCTGGCTGCTGGTGACGATGGAAGGGTATGGACTTGAAATTGGACCTCTTTTCAACTTTTAAATTTAGTTGACCATTTCGTCTTTTGAGTCCCCGAATGCGAAAATGTGGCTCTGTTGACGAGGGTTGGGGCAATGCTCCATGAGTCTCTGCCGAACAAAAAGTCCAGGCTTGTTTATTCCGTAAATGTTGTTTGTTGTCTGCGGGTTATATTTATATGTATTTATTAAAAGTGTAATATGTATTACTCATAAGACAAGCTATAGTATTTAAATAACCTTAATATCTTGGGGCTAACCAACCGTTTGACTTCGTTACTTGGATTACTCCGGCTCTCAACCAGCCAATTATCATGTAAATTATAATGTAACTATATGTAAGAGGAATTTAGGAATCCAAATAAATACATTTATAAATACCTCAATACCACATATCCATCGTATACACTGAAATAAATATCAATTTGCCCTAACAAAACTAGCTGTTAGTACTATGAAAGTACTGGTACATTCCTTGTTATACTGACTGTGCTCTGTGTGTGACTGTGACCAATTATGATATCATGTAATTAAAATGAAAATATTTTAGTATTTAGAATGTAGCTCGTAATCGTATCAATCTTACCACTTTGGCCCATAGTACGATACAAACCATTCCTATGGATTAAATTTTGTATATTCCACCCATACAAGGGTAAAATTACAGATGAAAATATATAGACAAAAAATGTATAGGATATATTTGTTCTAAAATTAAAGCGATGGTCACAATTTTATTTTTCAGATGTACAAAGTTTCTACTGGCGAAGGAACAAATGTAGGACCAGGTAATTAAGAAATTAAAGTATAATTTTAGTATGTTTATATATATGGTAAGGAAGGTTATAGTTTAGAGTTTTTTTTATATATAACACTAGACAGACGTTTGCCCGAAATCTTTTCTGATTATCAGTGGGTTGCGGCCTAAGATAAGGTAAAGAGAGCACGCCTGCTTAGGAGCAGATATTATAATTAGAAGGGAAGATTCTTCATCCTTTGCTGTTTAAATAAGCAATCCAAAACGTGCAGTTCGTCACCTAAGGTTGTCAACAGCGAAATGGTGAAACTCTTGCGTGCTTCTAGATTTGCGCAATTTAAAGGGGTTAAGCTGTGTAGTTCTGACGAACGCTCCCCAGATAAACATTGTTGTATGAAACGAGTGTTCTCTCTCTTAAAGTATTATATTTTGAGAATATTTATAGAATAACATACATAGGTGGAGCTGTAGACGCCAGTTGTACCCCGAGGATGAAGAAGCAAGAGCCGCAGAAATCGCCGCAGAAGCCAGCTCTTATAAATCCCGTAAGGTTTTTTATACTCATGATGTCTACCATTTATTTTAATGCGTTTTGGAATTTGAGAGTCTCATTAGGTGTGTCGTGTTGTTTAACATTTTCACAGAGGTAGTAAAACACAGTTCAGATCCACTTTTACTTCTTTATCATGGCAATGCCACAAAGTTTGTTTTACAAATGAGATTTGTAGTAAGCGCTAAACTTAAAACAAGGTGACTATGCGCAGAATTAACGTTTAAGTAAAGGTAATTACTTGTTATAAAAACCCTACCGGTACAATCAACACACACTTTAAAAACCTAATTCCATTAAAATAAAACCACTAAAGTATTGACTAAAAACCCCTGTGTGTATTGCGTTGTATAATTTTATTGAAACATTTACTATATAATCTTCTTGCAGGAATGCCGTTGTCTTGAAGGAGGTAAGATAGCATAATACTCGTTTTACCCTATTTTTCCCTCGAAATTTGACATCCAAACATTAACTTTAAAAAAAAATATTGTATCTTGATTGGAGTACGTATATTGGGTAAGTGGGCAATGTTTCGTTATTTTATTTTTCTTCGTTTTAATTATATATATTTCTTATTGCAGATCGCGCCACTAAGGGATGAAAATTGCATCAATTTCGCTTCACGCCTCTACGTTAATTGTTTTAGTAACTATTGCTAATAATCAAATTATTTTATTTTTCATATCCTGTATTCATTTCTCTAACACCATACCTAAAACCAACGCATCGATAACCCTAATAGAGTTTACATTTCGACTTGTGCTTATTGCTTTTAGATTTGTCTTCAAGCATTGTTTTCCTAGAATTTATATACTTATATAGTATATACTATCACTTATTTTGAATGAAGAAGAAGAATGTGTATCGAATGTATTAATCCAATAAATCGGTAAAATTCATATATGTTTTCGGTACGAACAAAATGTTTCTAAACAATACATGTGACAAGTTTGTTTGAATACGATCAAACTCAGGAACTACTTACGAATTATAATTGAAAGGTTCTTTGTGTCGAAGACTCCATTAACACGAAATAACCAATGCATTAATTATATATTCTCTTTATTACTAAGTCCGTACATTTTACTTAACTAATTTATTATGGTATAAAGTACGCTATACACAACAAATTACGTAAATGTTACAACAATAAACCATTGTCGTGTTAAAGGAAAGAGCCCTTTTATACAATTCTATGAACATTTCCAAGTTGGTTTTGATAGTATCTTCAAAGTGCGACGCATATGCGCGATCTTATAGCATAAGTATAAATTTTAACAATTTTAAGCTGTGGTAGACGTATCCATACAATAAACGTTTCAAATCTCACTTTGGTAGACCGATGTAATTGTACCATAATGTAATTACCACAGACTGACAATTGTCTTCTTGGCGCCTACTTGACGTCACAGAATACTCGTATTAGTTTGACAGATACTTAGCAGTTATAAGTTAGTGGTCTGCATTGTTTATTTTCATTTTACGTGCGCACCAACATTCTTGTATTACTTTAAAAATACAGAATTGTAACATACTTCCAAACTTTTTTAACAAGGTGCAACCGATCGCTGTCATAACGACTGAACGTGTTTCGTATTCTAATCCGCCATAGGTATGAAGCTTAGAATGCCATGTTGAAGCGCTTCTCTATTTCGTGTTTTGATATAGTAAACAATAATTCGTTTTTAAAGTTATCAATCTAATATGTACCTATACCTTATTACAACCTAACAAACACTTACTTTATATTTATTTACAAATATTTAAGCACAAACTGAAAAAAAGTTTTCTATAAAAGAAGATCTTGTTTGGAATATGTCTATGTTTATTGTAGTTGCATTCATTTAAGTATTTGTTCCTACCAAAATCTGGACCCTACAATAAATTATATACAAAAGTATTTTAATGGGACCTATTAAGCTGGTATTTAATGGTCTTTCATTTTTTTCTAATTATCGTCGTTGTAGAGGGGGTGTTGATGAGCGTATTTCTAATAATAAGTAGATTTACCGTAAGCGAAGCTTAAAGACCCTCGAAAGCTACAATATGAAAAAATTTTAGTAAAAACTTAATCTATGCACAGCTCAAGACAGCAAATAAAATAATCTTTAAACTATAATTATCGTAATAATAGAAATACTGTACAATGTCTTAAACACAACTTACCAAATTATTAAGCCGCAAGAGTTGTAACTTGTAAATTTCAGGTATATTTAAACAAGATATCCCAGAATCAAACTTCAATGAAAAGGCAATCAGTAGTAGTCATAATTCGTTTTTGCATAGTAATAATGAGAAAACATTTAAATCATATCTACTTAATAAAAAAAATTTTAGTAGTTTCTTGCAATTTGCAATACATTAAAGGCAGATTTTTCGAGTGCGCAAGGATCGATTATAGCATGTATAGACGATACAACTATATGTATTATGCGTGGAGCTGAAGATTACGCATATTTAGTTCCTACCACTTAGTTCATGGACATTTTGTAAAAGTGTAATGATTTGTATAACATTCATAGAGGATCAAAATTTAGACCATATTGTTTGGGGTAATAGTTAACACAAATCAAAAGTTTACATAGTTCCATAAATTTACTTAGATACATAATCAACGATGTCTCCCGTGGGCGCCAAAATGGTTCCCGGAACCCTCTCTGCTGTAGCGGCGGGCCTTTTTGTCCCGACTCCCACGGGATTTAGCCCGTCTTTCTCGGTCGCGGACCATTCCTTGTCCCGGGACGACCTGAAATTATAAAAGGCCAGCTTTTTATATGGATTTTAATAACTAAAAAAATTAAAAAAAAAACATTTTCCACAAATTTGTCCATTTATAAAACAGTGATTATAGAGATTAGCCGTCTCCATTCCACTTCTTATTTTAATCCACGAAAATTATTATCAAAACTCATCTTTAAAAAAAACCAGAATCATTCTAATGTGGACCATACAGACCTACCCTCTTATTTGTAAAAACGAAATCATTCTTATTGCATATACTTTTACATATCTAACTGTCAAATTTCGTTACAAGACAGACGAATACTTTGGTAAAACGACGCAATTAGATTTAGTTTAATATGAGGGTAGTTCTTTACCTAGTCTCTCCAGCGGATCGGCTATCCCTGGAGCGACGTCGTCCCGCGGCGCTTGATGAACGCGACCTCGGCTCCTTACGACCTTTGGGCGAGTCGCTGGGAGATTCACGCTCGCTGTTCAGGTTGAAATCATCAAACCTGTAAGAAACAGTATATTAATAATACCGACACACATACCGAACCAAGGTAAGGTTTTGTCATAAAAGTTCATAAATAGCAGTAAATATACACAAAGAAGGCTGTGTTCATAAACAGTGTCAGCTTCTTTTAAAAAATTATGTCAAAACTGGTCAAACTATATAAAAAATGGTGAAAACGAAACAAGCAAGCATACACACAGAAACTTTCCAGTTTATTATATTGGTATAAATAAAAAATATAATATAATAACTTCAACGTTTTGAATCCTTTCGACAATCGTGGCCAGAGACAGTATGGTTTTAAATGTTTATTCTAAAACCCCAAATAAAACGTACATATAAACAAACAAGAGGAAATTATTATTCAGTATTGCCGGAAGACAGAAAATCATAATAAAAATCAGATCTCTATGAATTGTCAATATTCTCCATTCTGATAATTTTAAATGACAGACCTCAATAAAAGACAACATTACAATAATTACTTGTTTTTTGGCGTTTGCGCATTAGAGCTGTGACTAGAGCTGGAACTGGAAGACGAACTTGACGACGATGAAGAGCTCCTAGACCTGGACCTGGATTTTGATCTTGACCTGCAAGTGTATTTTAAAATCAGATCTTACTATTATGGTTAATTGAGTAACGCGATTTAAGAAAAAAATCAATTATCACCCCCTAATATTAATGGTCGTAAAATTTAATTTTAGGATAGGAACCAGTTTTTAAGCTTTATATTAGTACTAGCTGATCCGGCAAACGTTGTTTTGCCATACATGTGATTTTAATTTTCAATTAATAACTAAAAAATAAGGGTTGATCGTAGAAGGGTGAAAATTTAGGATTGTATGTTGTATCATAAAAAATAGAAACTAAAAATTTTGTCTAAAAAATAAAAAATAAAATTTAGGGGTGGACTACCCTTAATATTTAGGGGGGATGAAAAATAGATGTTGGCCGATTCTTAGACCTACTCAATACGCTCACAAAGTTTCATGAGAATCGGTCAAGCCGTTTCGGAGGAGTTCAAATTCGAACCCCGTGACACGAGAATTTTATATAATATTGTGAATCTAAACCATTCCCAGATCCCCTTGAACACACACAAAAAATTTCATCAAAATCGGTCCAGTCGTTTGAGAGAAGTTCAGTGACATACACACTCACAGAAGAATTATATATATATACAGATATAAAACAATAGTTACCTCTTTCGTTTTCTTTCTACTGGTGACTTTATTTCATCCGCAGTTGCATCCACCGCTTTTTCAGTACTCGTATTTTTATCAGCGTTTTCTAAAAAGAATACATATTTGCATTGTGTCAATATTGATGAATCTCGTTGATTAATATGGTTAGACCATCGGATTGATACAATATGTACGTCTGTCTGTGACATACACATAAATAATATAGTCTTTGGCTACCAGGTACTATGCACAAAAAACAGCTGATCATACATGTGTATATATATTCATGAGTAGCTTATTTGTCAATTCATAATATGATACACCAAATGTTATCAAAATTGGTGACAGAACTCATCTTTATACTATTACTAAGACAAAGAGTCATAGAGAGATAAATTGAAAAAAAAGAGTCTAGTAGTAAGGTAAAATATTAAATAGATTTATCTATGTATATCCCAAGTTAAACATACCATTTTGGGCATTTGTCTTCTCTTCATCGCTACCCCAAAGGTCGTATTTGGACAAGTCCGCCTCATCACCAGACTCCTCTTCATCGTCGTCAGCGCCATCATCGCCCTCCTTTGGCGCTGAAGTTGATGCCTGAAACAATTGAGACTTATCATCAATTCTAGTTCAAGCAATCATTATTGTAGTGTATTATTGTAATAAAAATCTTTGCCTCGCCATGACACCCAAGGACATATGGTATGAAGTACTGAAAATATAATTTTAAATTAACACAACAAAGTCTTCAATCGGCCAATCAAAATAATAATGAAACATTTTCTTAGTAGTTCTAATAAAAAGAATACTGTTCTAATTTATTTACATACAGTTCCAGAAATAACTTATTGAGTATTCAAATAATAATTATATAAGGTAAAAAAAAAATTTATTTAGGTTAAAAATAATTATTAATTTGAATTAATGTAGCTAATGCAAAAGTTGTTTTTTACGAAACAAGGACATGCATAAACTTACCATGCAAATACTTTGGTCTTAAACTGTTTGTGCAGAGAGTCTTTATTTACTTAATTATATTTGTACAAACCTTTTTCTTTCTCCTCATTCTTTTCCCTTCACCTTTCTTTTTCTCAGGTTGCTTCACCGTTAATTTAAGTCTATTTAAAATTAATGGTTTGGGAAGAGCAAAGCTTTTAAAATTGCCTATAACAGGTGCATTTTCATTCGGGCAATTCAGTTTATCTTCTGAACTTTTACAAGTCATATTCAGCTTAATATTAAGAGGCATCGTGATTGGACCTGGATCAAAAATATCACTTAAGAATGGTGTATTTCCTGTGTTACCATCTAACATTTGCAATTCCCGTTCGATGCTTTCATGTTGGACAGATTCCAGTTCCCAATCATCATTTGTTAAGTTTATAGTCTCAACTGTAGAATCTTGTTTTGTTTCCTCTGTCACTTCCGTTGTGTTAAGTGGCTGAGAGAGCTGTTGCAAATTCTTGAGAGCCAATAATAGTGTATCAGTGTTAATATTACTCAAAATATCAGTTAAATTCATTATAGGATTGTTCTGACTATCAATTTTTTTAGGAACTTCTGCACTTATATCACTATTTTTTTCAATTTCATCTGGCAAATTTATTTCCGTTTCCTTGGTTGTCATTGGAACAGAGTCTTTGGGCTTGATAGTAACTGATTCTAAAATATGTACTCTTTTCGAAGGGCTTATATTTTTAACTGTGTTTGATTTTTGTAAAGAGTCATTACTGTCTAAACAACAATCTTTTAAAGCAATTTTGGAATCATCAGGCAATGGAATGTTTGTTATATTATGAGAGAATTGAGTTTCAGTTACTTCAGACCCCAGATTTGTACAATTATTTTGTTTAGACAAGGTTATACCATCATTACCATGCAACTCATTTAATAGTTCCAGCATCTCATTATGCCTTTCTAGTATTGCATCTTTTGTTAAATCCAGCTTAGTATCTGATGAGTTATAAAGAGAATTTGATGTTGGACTCAAATTATTTGAGGGTACAGTGTTTGCTACATCTTTTAGATTAGACTGTTCTTCACTATCTTTATATAGATCATCATCATCAACATTCCAACTATTTTCATACTTTTTTCTTATCTGATCATACTTTTCCAAGTCATTTGCTTTCGTCATAGGACTTTCGTCTCTTTCAGTACTGAATATGTCCATTATATTTTTATTTTTATTTGAATTAGTTTGCACAATATCAAAAACACAAGAATTGTTTTCTAGTGTTTTTTGCTTACTAGGAGTGGATCCCATGGGTGTTCCAAAGGAAACATAGTTGTCAAGAACTATGGAACTGTCAAGCTCATCCTTGGTAAAGTCCTCGCATATAACTTTATCACTATTATGTAATGAGGAATAATCTTGTTTCGGGGGAGGTAAGTTCAATGTTGACTCATATGGTTTGGATGAATTTGTGCTATTATCATTCTTAACATTTCTACAATTAAGTCCTGGTATTGCATAGGATAATAAATTATTTGGTAATGTTGGAGGTGGCTTATTGTACATTTGAAATGTTTGAGTAGAAGAGTAGTTTTTTGTTGGACTAGCCTTTACAATCCCTTCAATTACGGGGATTGAAGCATTTCTATTTAGAGAACTACCATTACCCTTAGCCCAATATCCTTTTTTCTTTACATTGTTTTTGAAGTCTTGATAATGTTTTTTTGCAGTTGCAGCCATCATTGTTGGTACATATTCAGCAGATAATCCATCATTATCACATACATTTTGTTGATTCCTAACATTCATATTATGAAAACTAGGCATGTAGATATTACCAGTTGATAAAGGTGATTTTTCATTCTGTTTCTGAGTAGTGTAACCCTGAAAATTTGAGTTTGCATTGGAGCAAGGGGATTCGTTTTTAAAGGAATGTACTTTTTTAGTTCGGCTTATTGATTTCTTTTCAGCAAAAACCCTTGATCGAAAATCAAGTTTCTCACTACTATATGATACTGAATCAGAATCACTATCTGGTAGATTAGAAACTTTGGTAGAATTAGTTCTCGTATTCAATTTTTCATCAGGTTCCACTAGTGCAACATCTGAATCAGATGATTTGGAGTCTTTGCTGTCTCTTGAACTGGACCTTGATGTTCGTGATGAGGTTCGACTTATTTGCCTCTCTTCTACAATGCTCCCAGTAGAAGACAGACCTTTTTGTTCTTTTTCAATTAACAATGTATCAGCACTGTCGCTTCTATTAAGACTTATTAACTTTGTTTGAGTATTTTCAACATGCTGATCAGTTTCATCTTCACTATCAAAGTTGATGCAAATCTCTTCAGGATTGGAAAGCTTTATAGGTACTTTTTTTTGTGTATTAATGTTTGGTTGAATTTGAATAGCTTTTTCAATATGATTATCAACTAAACAGCCAGTATTCAGTAATTTTTGCCTCCAGGCAAAAATTGTTTTAAAATCAGGTGCTGGTTTATCATACAGGTTTTCAAATTTGTCTGTGCTTATTTTGCAATTATTGTAAACAATTGCAAATGCTGCAGCTTTGACTCTTTCCTCAATAGTATATGTCACTTCAAATACATCTGAAGATGAAGGTCCACTGAATTTATAAACAACATCATTATTTGTTGAAGAAACCCTGTTTTCCATAACAGGATTGCTTTTAACATAGCCTTCATGACTGGACGAACCTGAATGGTCTTTATCACTCACACTAGTGAAACGTTTACGTTGATATGAATTAGATTTTAAAATAGTATTTGTTTGATTTTGATTTTGATGGTTGTTATAGTTATGTAATTTTGCCTGATAATTAGGTGAAACATCACAAATAGAGCCATCGCTTAGACTTCCAGTAACTGTTTCAATTCCTCTTTTTCCCTTCGGTCTTGCTGATGGATACATTTTCATAGCAGGTCCATCAGTGATAACTTGATGACTGCCAACCTGAAGGCAGGAAAAATTATCTCCAATTTAGTAATGATGTGCTTGAAAATTTATGTCATTATCCTAGTCTATAACATCAAATCTTCTTAGCTTCGAACATCCTTTGTCTGTTTTACTCAAGGTCAGTATAGAGGAAGACAAATGGTGAGTATTCACATACCAACAGCTTTTTAAAGTTCATTGTACTTCAAAAGTCATATAACTGTTTAGCCATACATTGGTAAGAAAAATATCATTAATAACCTTACCGTCTCAGAAACAGCTGATTTGCGCTTCCGTTTCTTCCTTCCGAATTCATCATATTCTTCGTCAGATGAAGAATCCTTCTTACGATACTCAACAATTCCCCTTTCATTATAGCCGCCACCGTAACCTGTTCTAGCTTCTACCTAAAATTATAGTTATTATTTAGAACAGAGGTAGTAGTTATTTAATCCAAAAAATTTAATATAATTCGTACTTCTCCAAATTTTGGGGAATGACAAACATTACATGTTGGTCGCCGGGCCCAGTTGACATTTGCACACTTATTGCATTGCCAATCATCGGCATTGAACAAGCCGCGAGATTTTTCTGCCGCCGACTTTCCTATCTCTGTTCCTAATTTCTTTTTAAATGACTGTCCACCATTCTGTCGTTCCTTGTTACAACGATAACAAGATTTTCTTCGCCAAAAGTTTATATTTCCACAAGTTGGATCACTGCATATCCAATCTCCGTCGTTCATTTTGATATTACAGGAATCCATCAACAATACTCAAATTCCAATAATTCCATAATTCCTCTGTACAAGCAGATATCAAACATATCTAATACATGCTGTTCAACAAAAAGGATCCACCTAACACTATTATTGTTTAAATTATTAAAAATCTAGAAACCAATAACCATTAGCCAAGCTAAACATGAAACCACAGATCAACTAAATACAAATGACATAAGTTTCGAAAATGCAGCAGATAAAGTGGTTTACCATATGTGCGTTAGCACACCATCGCTTAAATCTCTGACATTTAATATGTTTAAATTAGATTTGTTCATATTATAACATACTTTTTATTGAAAATAATATATAAACAAACCCACTACATTTTATAGTAAGACTAAAACATTTTGATCACACCGATTTTTACCGGCTACCGAGTACCGGGCACTGGTGAACCGTCGGAAGGTGACAGGGGACACGACGACTATAAAATGTTAAATTATACATGCATTATATTACATTTTAAGCATTGTGATTTAGGACTTAAGTTTTAAGTAGATACTAAACTAAACTAAACTCATGACCTCCCCCTGACGTCAGGGGTATAATAATAATAATAATAGTAATATCAACATTCGCAGATGACACTGCAATACTTGCTTCTAGTTCTAATCCAGAAGAAGCCTCATAATGAATGAAAACTTCAGATGAGATTGAATGTCATCAAAAAGTGGTTGATAAGGTGCAGAATTAAGGCCAGCTACTCTAAATCTACTCATGAAAGATTCACCTTAAATAAGAGACCGGCCATCCAGTCTTCCTATGTGAGCATCAATTGCACAGTTATCAAACCAGCTCACGATCCAGCTTACCATTCCGAATGGACTAAGACGACTAAAGAGGCGTCACATAATAGAACTGGTCGATTGATGTCCCACTAGTAGGATAGTAGTAGTAACAAGTGTTGAATAACCTTCACCTGCCATTGCACCTCGCTCACATAGCATATCTGCTAATGGTGTAATTACTGATTGCAAGATTTATTTCACTGAACTGAATTTTATTAATTTATTTATACACAAGTCTATCTTTACAGCATTACTAATACGATAGAACTTATTTACACTAATTGCTAAAAATACTTTTACATCTTATAACTAAGTATATACATATTCACTATCGTAAATTCCGTCAGGCTACAACGAAACAGGTCTTGCTCAATACTAACCCTATTTAATACATGTATCGATCTCTTAAGCGGCGCCTTTTTTACTAAATTTGTGTGTGCGTGTGGTACGTTCAATAATTGCGACCCGGCCTCAGGTTCCTGCTTGGAACCCGCAAACCCAGTTGTGCCAATATATCCAGTAAAAATTCAAAATAAGTAAACTGACATAGCCAGCTCTCTCCTAATGCGCAGCTGGCCAGCCCACACTATTGCATTGCACTCCAAGTGGCTTCTCACTAATGCATTCTAGTGATGAAGAAAATTAATAAGAAAAAAGCAATTACTTAAAATTTACTTATGAAGTTTGTGAATATATTTTGAGATGAGTTAGTGGGACTTGTTAAGTGTGTGCTATTCATGTAATATAAAATATTTATAAAACTAATGTTAATATTTTTTTTATAATAAAATTTAACTTTAACCATTAAAATGTATTAAAAGGAAATAAAATATCCAGAACGAGCTTTCCCTTACCGTTTCACGAGTGTAAGTTATGAAACTCCAGAAAAATTTGATATGAAAGTATAAATTTGAAATAAAATTAATTAATGAATAAAATAAAATTAATAACAAATCAATCACATGTAATTAACACTAAGTTTTTTTAGTATAAATATGTATACTGAAGGAATCATATGTATTAATCCAGTGTATCGGCTTTCTGCATATGAAATATTAACAAAATTAATGTAGCCTCCTTAGCATGAAGAAGTAACATACACTAAAAAACTTTTTATTAACTTACGTTATTTACTTAGTAAAATAAGATAAAATATTATATATTGCTCCATCATTCTATGATCAAGATCTCTGAAGAAATACATTACATAAATTACATGATATACCATCTATTTTCTACTATTTTAATTAAATTTAAATTATTCTAGTGATTTTCGCTAGTCGCTACACAACAGTTCCCAGCATATTTTATATTATTCTCTATGTTTAACACTCTGTGGTCGCAACTCGATAAGTCACAACGTATCTTTGTAGACAAATAAATATATTTAATATTGTGTTAAATTAAAATTAGTCGACAGTATTGTTAAAAGAATGTCTGAGAACGTGAATATAGATTTAGCGGGAGAAATAAATGCTACAACAGATAAAAAGGGGTTTCAAAAGTATGTCAATGATTTAGACTTGTAAGTTTACTAACACTTTAATACAATGTTATTGTTGAAGACTAACAAATCAATCACCAGTTCCACTTCATAATATTCTGCAAAGCTTAGAATTATATAAATTTTACTCATATACAAGGGCCGTTCTTCTGTACTTATCGTAAGAAAAACTGTTTTAATTTACTTCAGAAATTCAGCTATTAGTCAATTTACATTAGGAATAGTAGTACTAACAAATCATTCACCAATCGTTAGACGTCCTTAAATATTTAAAGTATATCTGGAAAATCTATCATGGTTCATTAGCAATGTTGTCAATGAGTCAATTTTTTACTGATTTGTACATAGTAAAGAGACTTTCTATATATTTAAGACTACTACAACATGTGCGGAGTGGTGCAGCACCAGCATTGGTAATGGCAGCTCTATCTTCTCGACGTCCATGGACTCAATTCGTTGCCACAGAAAATTTTAAAGTAAGTATTTCTATAATAATTTCCTTAAAATACATAAATGATATGTTATGTTATAGAAACTAATATTATATATATATTTTTAATAATAAACCTCATTATTTATATAAATGAAGTATTGGTTTACACAAGCATTTTAAATTTTTAGGCACCTGCTTCAATACCAAGATTATCCCGTAGATTTTATAGAAACATTGAACATTTTCAAGCAAATTATTTGATGATATTCCTGGGACTTTTTGCATATTGCTTGTAAGTTAGTATTTTATTATATGTTGGACAAGAGATAATTTTTCAAGCCAAACATAGAGGCAATTAATGCATGCATGCAATGATTCATATGCATTCATATTTTTTACTATTTAGTTCTTAATTTTTTTCAGAATAACAACACCATTGTTGTTAATTGCAATGGTTGCTAGTTTCTTTGGGTATAAGAAACTCACATCAGGACCAAACACTTGGAAAGTAAGTGTAACACCCAAAAAACGGCACAGTATTAAAAAGACATATAAATACAAAGCTGATATCTATTTAAATTAAACAACTCTCATACTTAAATAATATGTACTAGCTGAGCCAAAAATAAGTTCATATTTCTATAAACAGATAATATATGTTTAATACATGTTAAAATACAGGATTTCACTTTAGAAGTTTCTTATACCTCAATCTTTAAACTATATTAATACATAAAGTAAAACAAATATTTGCAGATTGGTAATTGGGAGCTCACTAAGACACAGCAGTATGTTGCAGCTGCTGGATTATCAACACTGATCATGTGGCTAGCAGGCGCTGGAGCTGTTCTCTTTTGGGTACTAGGTAATTTATATATAATTAATATACTTTTATTAGAATATTGACCTGAAGTTAGGTTAGGTTAGGCCTATCTACCCTTCATAAGATAATTCTTTAAGTATTTGATTAATAGAGATCCACAAAACATGCTTTGATGCTTTTAGCATCCATTAATAAGGGTAATAGTAGCAAACTAACCTTTCTTATGAAAAAAAAAATAATTGAATCAGGCGTTACTTTGCGGAAGTCCATTGTTCAAAAACCCAATAGACCAGTATGGAAGCAGTACTCCGCGAAAAACCCTCAACAGCTCAACGCACGTTTCGCTCCGACACCAGAGCATCATCAGGAGATGTTGCCTCTACGAACATACGAATTCTTATGAATATTGTGTAACTTGAAATAAAATTTAATGCAGTTTAATTTTTTGAAAAATAATTTCCACTGGTTTTAAATAAAATTTTCTCGGTAATAATTTTAATCATTTCTTTTTGATGTTTTAAGAACAGAGATTTATGAACATGCTTTCGGAATTTAAAAATAATGTTATTTTTAGGTGCAACTGTAACCGTTGTTGCTCTGCATGCAAGTTTTTTTGATGCTGAGGCTTTGGGTTTATCTGACATCCCTGAACAATTTCCTATGATTGAGCAAGTCTGACAAAGCGAGTTACCCTTATATATATCTAAACAATCGGCCCACCATTTCTATACTTAGGCGCAAGTCTCTTTTAGACCATTTGGTATTTCATTGGTACCCAGAGCAACTACACTGTACAAACCAAATTTACTTTGAAATATTTGGTATGAAGAAAACCAGAAGTAGTTACTTTTCATTTGTAAAATTGTATAATAGCAATACATAGTTTTAGCTTTAAAGAATAACTTATGATGAATCCTATTATTTATTTTAATAAAATTATATTGTTTTTATTCATTATAGTTTTCTTGTCCCCAATTTAAATTAATTGAAAAAGCAAATATAATTTTCAGTATTATTATTATCAAACCATCAGAAAGTCACATAATCACTACTATTAAAAAGTAAATAATATTTTATTTTTAATGAATTTAATTATATAATAACACTTCATATTAGTCTACAAATGCTTCTCAGTCAAGTTTTTATCCACAATGCAATCTAATATTTCTAATTTAACTTCTGGCAAATATCTTAATAATATTGTGAATAAGTAATCTTTTCAGGCTATATTATAAAAATGGATACTATAAAATTCAAAGAAAATATATAACATAAATTTATATGATATTCTATTACAATAAATGTAGTTAATGAAAATCAGGAAAACAAAGAAAATAAATACTATACATTACTAGTCATTTAAGTTAACATTCAGTTATCTGTTTATGAATATGAAAATTGTTGTGATAAAGATAAATAGTTCATTTTAACAAATCAATAACATTTTAATATAAGAACAATTACATTCTCATTTGTTTAAATATACTTTGTGGAAGACATTTACACTGAAATCTATACAATAAATATATCTCCCAATTTATTTCAATATATTTAATTTATGATATAACAGACTGTAAAAATTCAGAATATAACGAAGTATCATCATAAATTCAGATGATTGAGGACTAGAGCAAAATCTATATGAAATTCTGTTTTACATAATAATTTATAAAGTAAATTAATAATATAATAAAGTAAAAATTTCTTTTCAAATCAATTTGCTAACAGGATGAAAATAATGCTATTTTGACAACCTTCGAGATAAATCGAACTTGATATACTGGTGGAGCAACGGCCGGCAATAGTTGTATGTAAATTCAATCTGTCGTGTTTAGTGGCAAAGTAAATTATTATGTAAAATTATATTTGTTGTGTAACTAAAAAATTGAACGATCTACTCCAACATGGCGACCAAAGAGGTTACTTAATTACTGCTCCTTATTTCAGCAAAGTACTATACAAGGCTTGGCCGCTACTACATCAAACGTTCGCTTATCAATACCTCTCTTACCGGCCGCTGCAATAATGTACTAATGTTAAGATACAATAATGTCTTAATTTACCTAAAATTACAAATTGTTATGTCTAATTTTGTGGTTTATTTTCCCATAAATATAAATAAATTATTTCATACAATTTGATTTTAGTTACACATAACACTTTAGTGGCATATCTAATTATATTCATATATGTAATGTCCAACTACAGCCATAAAAACCTATCAAGATATTTTTACATAGTTACTGTGCTATTAATTCTATTTAATTCCATATCAGCAACAAGTAAAATTTCATCCCATTTATGGGATGGAGTGTGTGGAGGTGTTGTTATACCAAGCTTTTCAATACTGGTTGATGGCGTAGTGAATTCCAGCTTTCTTTTGGACTTACCAGCAAAAACATGGCAAGGAGAAAGCTGCTGAGAGCCATGTAAGAAGGATACAGGAGTAATAGGAGATGTTGAGAGTATTGTCTTCTCAGCATTTTTCATTTTAACCCCTACATACTTGAAGACAGGTTTTTTCAATATTGAATTACCATTAACTTTTTCTATGAGACCAATTGAAATAAGAACATTGGCAATATCATAGAGTCTTCTCACTTTAGACTTATGTTGACGTTCCATTTGTTCGGGCGAGACAATAGACTTACTTTTTGAATTTGTGTCTATGAGAACACTTACAGCCATTTCTAAATTAATCAGTCTATTCTGAAAAAATAAAACAAAAGAATTAAACATGGAGTACAATATTAGGTAATTAACATAATATACACTGACATTATCAAAGTACTTACAGGTGGCTCTACCAAAAAGAGCATTAGAAATCTTTGAGCTAAAACACCTAGGGTCTTATGTTTTGGAGCTGGGGGTTTCGGAGCCCTTCCTCGAAGTACTTCAGACAGTCTTAAATTTTCTCCTTGCTTTCTTAACATCTTTAAAAAAGAATGTAATCTGGAAGCTCCATGCCAAAGATAAGTATTCTTCCTTTTGTGTACTGCACATTGCATAGCTTCCAATATATTGATAATGTCATACATTCGCCGCTTTTCTACACCCAATCGTGCAGCAGTTCCATCTAGCTGCAGTTCTACAGGTCCATTTCCATAAAGTGGAAAAAGATCTAAAAATCTAATAGTATAACATGTATTAGACCGCAATCTTATGATATAAAACTAAAATGTAGATATAAATTTATAAATAACTCACTTGTCACATAATATCTGCAGCGACTTTTCCTTCCGGTGAACTGCACTTGGTGGCGGCGTGGGATATTGTAAAGCTACATTCGTGAGAAGTTTCAAATTCGCCGTTGGAGAAACATAATTTGATGAATTAGTAACTTCACTTAGCGCGCAACGTTTAGGAGTAGAAGTTATATTATCATCTTCATACATTTTGTGTGAACATTATGCAAAAACTCTAATATGAATTGATCGCGTAATTTTTGACATTCATCTAGAAAATCTAGGTGGTTGTAGTTTTAAATATTCGCTATTACCGTGTTTTTGTAACTTATGTCAGAGTTCTTTGAAAAATAAACGATAGAACATATGAAATCTTAATGTATAAAAATTGCTAAAAATATAACCTCATCGTAAACAACTTTGACAATTACTAAATGCGCGCGACTGGCGAGATTTTTATATGTAAATGTCAAACTCAAATAAAATGTACTTTATGTCCTCCTTATGATTCATCAATCAAGTAAGGAAAAGGAGTACATAAAGTAAGATAATAATAAAAAGTTATAGTAGGTTTTATTATAATGCTTCTTGTTTTATAATTTTTATCGAAATAATATCGTAGATATTTAGTGTATCTAAGACATTATTTCGATAAACCACGTTTCATATCTAGACATTTATAATGTACATTCTATTTTATTTAATATTATTAAAACATGATGAATGCGAAAACTTTCTGTCATTAGCACGGTTAAGCCATAACAAATAGTGAGTCCAAAATAGTTGAAAGACCCAAAGTGAAATAGAATCACTATACTACGAAAAAAATCAACCCATAGGGGCCTTCTATAATGTATGAAGGTTTACAAATACATATCACTATCTTCATCATTTAATATTATAAAAATAAATTATACATTTCATTTTTTAAAGATGACATAAATAGTTTAATCACCGCAAAGGCTTATTATCTGTCTCAAAGAATGTTTAAAATTATATTGAAAAATTCAAGGATAGTAAATAATTAAGAAAAAATATCGTTTAAGCAGCCATTTTATCCTTCCTAAAAGAAACAACCTCCTCATCCTCTTTAAAAACTTTCATATCTATATCTATCTGTGTTCTTACAAGTGCATTTTGCAACATCTTTGCAGGTAGGATACCTTCAGAGACGTCATATATGTCAATCGTCATTCTAAACTGTAGTACTTGTAGCTGTAAGTTGTAACTTGTAGTAGAGAGTAGTGTGAATTTTTTAAAATAGTTGGATGTCTGATGTTAATATTCCATAAGATTCTTAATCTTAAACACGTCCTGTGTCTACATTCGTTACATATTATCCTATAGATCAATAACTCCACATTGTTTATAAAGATAAAAGTAAGTTTTAAAAAAGCTTACAATACCCAACAATTCTAAAAGATCTATCGATGCTTTACAATTTAATGGTATTTATTAAGATTATAATTTAAGGTGAATTTATTTTGTCATATTTATTAAGATATTAATTTCAGATGTAATCTTGTGTCGCGCTTGTGGGTATAATATTGCAAATTCAACTGCCATTGTAGAAAAAAAGTTTATCGTCTTTGAAGACATTCAATGACATATTGTTCAGTAAAGAAAATGTATTAGTGCAGATTTTTTCAAAGGATTATATTTTCCGATTTCCTATTGTAATTACTAGTAATTCAAATTGCATTGGTTTGGGTGAGGTAAGAATTAATATAAGAATATTTATTTACATATAATATAAGAATACATATTTACATGCATTACCATATTCAAATTTTCTATTTTAGTGGGAAGACGAAGAATTGCGGTTCCCATATGTTTTCCATTTATATTTGAAAAAAATCCATCTAGAATCTAATCAATTAGATTCATTTTATGCATTAATATTATCAAATTTGGTCAGTCAAAACTATAAGTTACTCTTGGTTTTTGTATGGTAACATGTTAAAAAAGTGTTATAATTTTCCTCCTTAAAAGGTGTTTGAAAAATTCTAAAAAGAAAATATTTTTATCAATGTTGCCACTATTGCACACCATTAAAATATAATATAATAATAATTTCTAAGAATTAATTAAATTTATATTTTTTGTTACTTCTAGTATTAGACTCCATAATTATTGGTCCATTACATTGATAAAATGTCATCTGAATTATCAGTTGAAGACAAGGCCTTCTTATTAGCTTGTGAAGAAGAATTTAAACACAGATATACTGAAAATGATGAAGAATTTATGAAAGTTTTCAATGCAGAACCCTCTACTCCTCCAATTATTGATAATTGGATAATTTCTAATAGATCAGGTACAAGATTTGATCATAAGAATCGACGTTTTGAACCATACAATAGAAACCGGTCTAATAGAGACAGAGGATACAGAGGAAGAAGAGATGAAGACTATAATAATAGAGGATACTCAAGAGGGTACAATGATTATGAACAAGGTGACAATCACAATAATAGGGACCGTTTTCATAGAAGGCATATATACTAATATTTTTAATGTACAATGCTATTTCTAATAAAACAATAAAATACTTTTAAAAAGAATATATTTCTCAATTATTATGGCTTGATTTACATTAACAACTTAAATAGATCACCTGAAATAATACAGCATTTTGAAAATAAAAATAAATAATGTACATTTCTCATTACTACTCAACATTAGTTATCTATAACTAAAATTCGTAACAATATATTATGCCGATATATTTTCATGGGTAGTTCGTTCTGTCAGTTCGATTATTACAATATAGTACTGCACAGACAGATGCACTAGCAAATAAAAGTGTGCAGCAATCTGATACTACTGTAAACAATTACTTCATAAAAATATATTTCAATTAATCTCATAGCTTATTTTAGATCATATGAACAACTAGGATCCTTCAGTAGCTGGCTACTAGTACAAAGTTATTGGGCTAAAAACATGAATAATTGACACTTTGCTAAAAGAAGCTGCTCTAATCATAATTTAAACATGATTGACATTCTTTTGTATCAATGCACTATTCATACATTAGATATGGTACTAATAATATTGCAAAAATTTCAGAAACTACTGAGAAATACAGACATGTAGCAGCATTAGCAACATACTAGCTATACATAAGACAATATTATCAGTGTGATCTGCACAGACAAAAATTTTGTTAAAAAGAACATTTCAACAAATGTCTTTACAGAAATTGGGCCAGCGGGTCCCGATTCTGAAAAATTAATTTGGCTCATAGCCTAAAATTATGAGTCAACATCATGCTAAGTGATAAAATTACTAAGCACAACGATTACATCCATAAAGCTTTCTAATATAACTATATTTTTCTAAATATAATATTTATCTACTACTCATGTACTCAAGAGATAACATCATAAACATAGTTTAACATAACTGAAATACTTATGAATGTAATGATACATTCTCGCCAGAGTTTCAATGAAACTATAAATAAAAAGATAACAACACTCATTACTCAAAAAAATGCCATATCAATCAAATCACAGTGAAGTGTAAACATAAATTATGCTAACTTAGGAGTATGACTAAATAACCAACATGAAAACAAACGCTACGCAAACACAACTTAATCATACTGATGTATCGTAGATTAATAGTGCCATAAAGGTCCATCTGGTGAGTGGAAAGCCAATTATGATCTGTGAAGCCACAGTTGGCAAGTTCCAGTGTTGCCAGATGCAGTACTACAACAATGCAAACATCAAAACAACGATATCATCAACTGGAGGTAACACCGAGACACAGCTTCTAAACAATGATTTTACTACGACCAATGAGAAAAGCCCGTAGTAACTCCTTTCCCAAGTGGCCCACTACATATAAACTTCTACACGTTGATACGTAATGCGTTGAATTGACAGTCGGGTCCCTATTGGGTGCCATCGCCTCTAAAACCTTACAAACAAATGACAATTGACTAGGATTGACGCACGGGCGCATTCCGCGAATGTAAATCGAAAACATTGGTCGAGTTCAGTACTTTTGACTAGAGATATGCGGGGCGCGAGTACCAAGTAAAAGTCGACTTGTATAAGTGTCAAATTGTCGTAGCAAATTTCATAAGACAATAGTAAAGCTGCTTTGGTCGCTCAGATGAAGGTCCAGCACTCCATGATTTTGACGATGAAATCCTCGCGTGTGCTGAGTGGCTCGTTGCCGTACGTCGTACAGCGCTGCGTACGGCCTAGGTACAGGTCTCCGTCCAGCCACAGCCCGAACTTGCCGCTGAAAAATTGACATATATTTAGATATAATGTAATATTTTTTTTAACTCAGGAACAGAATAACATTCTGAATCTATAAAATCTAATCTTGATTCCTGCGGCTTCCCCGCCCTTATGTAAATATACATCGGAATATGCGAAAAGTAGTTTCTGCATAATTTTTTATTAAATCTGCGCACACGCATTGATAAGGTTAAATAGTCAATGACTTAAGTAGTTCTAACAATTAACCTCTTCAGCTTTCACTTGCTCATTGCTTAAGAGACATTTACAATTAACCTTTTAATTTGGTTTTGGTAAATCACAATAATAATATTAACTTACTCTCCAGCGCCAATAGATATATTATCGTTGCTGCCACGTATAAAGTACATATTATCGCCGGTCCACCCCCAGTATTTGAATTTCGTTTTGAACGGTGCGGGTGATTCTACAAAAAATAATTAATAAATTGTATTAATATGGGTAATCTAAGCATGAACGAAATAATTAATATATAAACATTATACTTTGTAATATAAGGGTTTATTTTAATTTTTTTTTACTTTTTGGTGTCACTATTGGTTATGCACGAAGTATTATACATTTATATAAGTCATTGCAAGGAATAAATTGTTTCAGTAGATAGTAGAAATAATTATGAATGCATAGAAAATACTTTTTCCTCCCGTTGCCACCATATATACAACCCAACAAGACAATATTATATTAATAGATATAAAATCTTTAATGAGCTTTGTAATTTACATATTTTATACATTTCCACCGTTTCGAAACTAATCTTAATTTTCAACATAAATTGAGAAACACTCTTCAAAAATTTCCATCGAACCTTGCCTTTCGAAAGAATCTTCCGTAAACAAGTTTTAATTATAATATCTGACACATTGACTGACCATTTTTCGAAAATATTTGCACACTCATTACAAACATTTTCAAAATAGGAAGGAGGAGGAAAAATAAAATGTGCTAACAAAATTGTTCCTTCCCAGAAATTGGTAATATAATACTACAGAATTAAAATGACTCTTCTTAATATAAATCGTTGGTTCAAAAACTCACCTTCCTTTTCTACCTTCTCCTCATCCTTCTTCTCCTTAACGTCAGTATCTTTGTCCTTAATGTCATCTCCCTTTTCGGATGTGCGTGGCTCATCGATGCGTTGAAAAGAGAAAAGTAGGGACTCCCCAGTTCCATAGAAATGTTCAGACGGACGCAGCGCACACGATGTCAATGCTCCGAATACCTGAAAACATAATTGTAGTATTTTGATAACGCTTAAATGCTGTAAGTAGTAAAGATTTATCTATTTACTACTGATCAACCTGTAAGATATTTGACTGAAGATTTTACATGCGTGGCTATAAGTGGCGGAGTGTTCGCGTTTTGTTGAACATTAAATTGTTTCTCAATACAAATTAACATCAAAGTCAATCGAATCTGTTCAGTCAAATACGTCCTTTTTTCTAGCAGCGTTCACGGCTTTCCAGTTGGTTTTTTTTTATTTATTATAATTATGTTATCGTAACATTACACTGTTATTGTTTCTCTTAATTTACTGGTGGAAAAATTAACATACATAAGTCAATAAAAAACTTCCATAAACGTTCATTCAAAGTTACGTTGGTTTTCAAATATCTTATGATCTACTTCACGGCGCGATCACAAGAATTTCGATACATTCTATCTTATGTATTTCGCTCGCGCATAAACATATCATTGCGCTACCAGAGTACCACTGTATTCAGAAATGTAACTTGTCATTACATGCTTGATTCATTTTACTTGGTGTTTTGTTAGAAGTGGTAATTCCTTTTTTCGCTGAAAAAGAAACATTCACATACTGGGGATATGTGTGTAGTTGATAGCTTGTTGTAGGGTGTTTGTGTTTGGTCTGAATAGCAACGTTATCCTTGGCTACTTATTATAAATCGATGATCCTTGTACAAACTACCTTAAATAAAAGTTAATATTCGATAAAAAATGTGTCTAACCACTGGCGTAGCCAAAGGTCATTGTACGAACTTTTAGCTCCGATCCTAGTATAGTATCAAACTGTTTTCACGGGAGCTTATGTTTCATGTGCGTGTCGATAATTAATTGTATCGCGTGAAAACATTTTGTTTTACTTCCCACGAATAATGCATTGAGTTTTTTCCCTCCTTAGATATGTTAGCGATTTTTTGTTAATTTGCTTTAAGGGGAATTCGAATTGTTTTAAATCAAAAATCTACAAAATTACTTAATTTGGATGTTGTTGTGACGCGGTGTGTAGGCTGTGGATTTAAAAAACAATTCCCTCGAAACATTCTTCAATGCCGATTATCGTGTTGGCGTTGCACACGTAATGCGTAAATAGATACAAAGTTTTTTTTTGTTGATAAATGCAGAGATTTTAATGATAATTTTCATAGAGTATAGATATATCTAGTACCTTAATATAATTTTGTCATTCTATACAAAGGAAGACAGATTGCGGTCAGAAAGGTCCGTAGCGATTTTATTGGACTAATTAGATCTGAATTGT
This sequence comes from Pontia daplidice, assembly GCA_963693355.1. Lineage (NCBI taxonomy): Eukaryota > Metazoa > Arthropoda > Insecta > Lepidoptera > Pieridae > Pontia > Pontia daplidice. The sequence goes on from CAVNZL010000003.1 coordinate 2,173,688, forward strand.
GCGAACATTTTTGACGACTTAAATATTTTACAGGTAAAAAATTCAACTTCATACAAAATTGTTTCTGTTGTATAATTTAAAAAATATATAAACTTTGAACGGTAAGACGGTTTTACATATAATAGTAATTATGGACGTCAAATCCTTAACTGTATTTTTTTGATTTATAGAAATTAAAATTTCGTAAGTTTTTACGTAAATTTCAAATAGGTAGATGAACCTCAACAAAAAAATTGTTACCGGATTAAAATTTATTTTCACATTTAAATGACGCAGAAACCGGACCTAAGCTCCAAATACTACAAGTATTGTATTTTAAGCGAGTTAGAATTATATTCTCTAAATTGAGCTAAGCTGTAAAATAGAAGATTTGCGTCTTGTTCACAGAATCGAAATGTCGAATAATTAGTTCCCGTGATTATTATAAATATATTTTAAATATTCTTTACTAACATTATTATCTGTGTCTTGTATGACAAGCAACACAGGGCTGTCAACTCGCTGCATTTTACGGTACATGGAGGCGAGTGAAAACCCGTGCTGGCTGGTGCTAAACGCCAGTGACCACATGTAGCCCTGCGCACGCGCTGGTAAAACGCTGCATAGCTTCTCTCTGAAAATAAGAAACACATATTCATATAAAAATGATTTTATAAATGCATTCAGTACTACGAAAGTGTGAGATTCTTAGACTGATTCATTGGTTTTCGAACCCTAGTTGTGCAACGATAAAATTTTCTTCGCAAACAACAGTAAACTAATCCCAAGAAAAGCGAAATGTCTTTGACCCCATAGTTAATTTTCAACGGAAAATCAATATTAAGGTGAAATAAACTTAAAAGTTGAGTATTGAATAAATTAATTTATTACTGTTTACACTGCGTAGCGAAATTTCTAATCAACCCGTGGGCTAACAGGGCCATAATGACGAAATTCAATTGCAAACCGTGTCAAACGTGACTAAATTCCATTTTGTTTGAAATTTCCGTAAGATATTTTAAATATTATTCAAGTTGAATTCTCTTAGCCGATCCGTATTGCAATGTTATGATTCTACATCATTCTCGCTCGCTCACACAGCAAATAAACAAAAGTGACAACACTATTCAACGAGGAACGCTCACCGCTCGTGGTCAGCCAAGTTGTACATAGTTAAAATTAGCATTTTGTGCAAAAAATAACCTCAAAGCTAACGTCGCATTTACGTAAAAGGTTTGATAGGTTACCTGTGTTCCATGGTGAAGATCTCCGATGTACCAATAAGATCCGGTGGTGAAAATTCCATGTCAACAGAGGCACTCGACGAATACAGTGCCCGGCGTAATTCATCGCTCATCGACAATACCTATAAGCATTGAAGAAATCTATTCAAACCAGTCCTACTGGTAATTTATAGCTGCCAATTTACATATTTACATTTTAAATATTTAAATTCGGATAGTATGATGTTAATCCTATCTTGTTAAAATGTAACTGACTCACAGGACTACGTAGGTTGAACTTATAAGATTACCTTATGGTCCTCTATAGAGTTATCATTTTTAGATTTATAATCATGCGCAAATACATTAGTGCGACATGCCATAACGTGAGAAGTAAGATACACACGTGATTTACAAAATGATATTAATAATGAAAGTGAAAATCTCGCTTGAATGAAAATAATGTCAAGATGCACTAATGAGACAACATTCCAGGCACCACAGCTCACAATAAGGTGTTTCGCGCTATTTCCTCCAACTAGCCAAGTGGTATAATAAATTCAACATTCATATAAGGCCTGAATAACTCAACATTGTGCGCAGTAATAATAGTGCCATAATAACATTGATATTAGTTTTGAAACATCCATTCGCAGTTACTCACCCTGAACATTGAAGAAAATAAAAATACTAACGCTAATCCTATCCTACAAAAAGTGTGAATATGATGACGCGGTTGGTTGAATGCGTCGGGTGGTCGTATGAATAACCTCGACCATTTTAGTCAACAAAAACTTAAACATATACTTAAATACGGAAAACAATTAAACAGAATAGGAAGCTACAATTGAGCTCTACAGATATTCGAATGCAGTTATTTATGAAAAAGATAAATCAACAATCTTCACTTCTGAGAGCATCACCATGGTGCAAAATCTTTGGGAATCTATATCTCACCTCACGAAAACATGTCAACGTGCCTCTCCTGCTAGAAGAGCATAACGTTGCCTTTTTAGACTTCATTTTTACTTTGAGAATCAACGAATCCGCCTTCTCTACCTTCTCCGCGAGCTTTTTTGCCAACTTTCTAAGCATTTTGGTTTCACGACACGTTACGCAATATGAATAAATGATGGATACAAAATATTATATCATCAAACTAAACATATTTGAACAGTATGTCTTGAGTAGCTAGGATCAATAACAGAACTGCGACTAACTGCTCACTGCTATCAGCTGTTATCTGATGTAAATAATTCGCGAAAGCGAAATATATTTATCATATAAGGATAAGCCGTTTCATTAGTCTATTAATCCTACAATATTTTATGTTATCTTTATGAGCTTAAAGCTTCATTCATGCATTGCATCAATTTCAAACCAAAGTCTATCTAGGGCTTCAGTTACAATGTAATATGAAACCAGACTACACTTAGAGAAAATTTTTATTCCGCTGAGCAGCAATCTACAATTTTATATATTCAAGAATTGTTGATTGATATTTTCTCAGTACTACGACTTAAATTGACTCAATTATTTCAAGATTTTCTCGGAATAGTTGAGCACATAATAAAAAACGCCATAGACAACGAAATTACATTTGCATAAAACTTTATGATACTGCATAAGGTTCATATCACCTTAATGGTATTCTTTAAAAGCAAATCGTTCCACTTGCAACGTTTAAACTAAACAACTATCTGTTCTCAGCGTCAACACAATTAGTATGAAAGAGAGGAAACAGCACGTTAGTGAAAACAAGTCTAATGAGAACGATTTATATTATTCTATGTGACCCATGTGCTAAGTACAGCAATGCAATTTATTAACAGCGTTATGGAACATATTTATATAATATAATTGATATTAGGCCGAAAAGGGTTACAATATGTATATCCTATGCTTTCTAACTCTATTTCTAGAAAATACATTCGCAAACGCGTTGGACTGGTTGTGGTAGCGGTATATCTAACCCGTCCAGATTTTATAAGTACCGCAACAGAAGTGCAAAAATAGATTGACGTGCCATATATTAGATACAACATCAAAGCAGCAGACCTCTCAGCTAATAATACCTATAACAATTATTTGGCAATTATGTCCACATCTTATACCAGTTACGTTAAATTACTGCAAATTGCACTTATTCTTGCATACAGGAAACGCAAATAAAATTTTGTAAGTGCTTACTAATTAGTAAGTAGGTAACATTCATTTTTGCTCACAGCACGAAAGACCAGTATGACATTCGAAGATTAAGGTTGTTTTTAACGAAATAATTAATTACGAGTTTTGTAGCGTCGTGTTGGCATGGTTACTATTTGTTATAAGTTAAACATCGAATACGAAACGAAAGTTTCCAAAACTTTCATTTAACCTCACCTTTTCGGGGTCGAATGTGGAAGACTTCTCTGTCGTCGTCGGCCCGAGCCGCACCATCTCTATCCATTTCATAGTCTGCATTTAAACGAATCTCCTCATACAAAACGCACACGTATAACACAAAAACAACGTTGGATAAACACCCACGTCCGGCACGAAATGTTTAAATTCTGTTTTCAATCGAGACTTGCACGCCCGCTTTGCTTATAAACAATGTTTTTGTCTTTTATGTTCACAGCGATGCGAGGTTATTTAAGGAATGCAGGCGAAGCGACCGCAAGGCGAGTACGGCGCACCAAAGCAAGTTGGGGACTAGCTATAGGCTAAAGAAAGAACGCGCGACCCCGCCACTATGACGACAAAAAATGCACGCTCACCGAGTCGAGCTTGTTTATTGGCAAGCAAATTAATTCAGTTTACTTGAACGTTTCAATAACTTTGGAAATGTCAACAAATGATATATTTTTAGTAAAAATCCTTGATAGTCGTAAATGTTCAATGAAAACAAATGGCACAATATATTGACCTCACAGATAAGACTCGAGCCGATTGTCTCATTAAAATTTAAAACATTAATATATGAATAATGGGCATAAAATACATTGTAAAGTGGACAATCACAGGTGACAAGTTCAAGCATATGGTATTGTACCGATATAATTTCAATCAAAAACAGTCTGAATAAGAAAGGTATTATTAAAAATCATTTGTTAATAGCGTAATTTAACTGCATAATTTGTAAAGGAATGCTTAGTTGATAGAAACATTTAGACATTTGACATTTTTAATCTGACTTTATCTGACTTTATTAATCTAATTCTTCGATGACTTAGTTTAGTACATTCTGTATTCAAATAACTTTGGGCATTCCAAATCTAATTTAAATGTAAAAGGAGATGTATGGGTCCTCTTATAAAATTGCATTCGTTCCGTCAAGGATTTTTACACGAAAAAAATAATAATATCTATTTATATAGTAACCTTCTCAGGGTTGAGAGACGCTCAACCACTAGACCAACTGTTCAAACATAACCAAATAATTGATTTGAAGTTGCAGATGATAATTAAGTATAGATCGGAAGTAGTATCGTGATAAAAAAAGTATCACACTGGGATTTAGAAAACTAATTAAAGCAAGTTTTTAATTAGAAGTCAGTAAACGAGGAAGTGGCTATTTCCAGTGGATTTACACTCATATTATGGCAGTGTTCTTGACAACGGACAGCAGCTACCGTACAATTTATTATCCCGTATATCAACGCATAGAGATTTATAGGATCTTGTAATACTTTGTAAACGAAGATAAATATAATCCTAGCTCTTATCTTCGTAAAATGCTTACTACGTTAAAACTGCTGCTTGTTGCGTCGTTGGCAGCTTCCCGCGATTATGAATAAAACTTTGACAGTTACATTTGAATTTAGAATTTGAAAACCAAATAATAATTTCGGATTGTTCGAATAGTTTTATTTGTGTATTTAAAGGAGCCGTGCGTCAACTAATTCTCAAAGATGTATGTCATTTGACATAACATTTCATAGAAAGAGAGAACTTGGCGTAAGAAAGCTGATATCTCATACGATACCACATTTAGTTAGCGACAACGCAAAAGTGTATTAAAAACAATCAATGATAACAATCCTTTAGATTGTTTATACTTATTCCAAAATAAGATCTTACTACGCACATCTTACAATTAAATTGTAAATAAGTACACGATTAAATTGTGCCGGCCCTTAACGATACTTGAAAATTACATTCCATTCAGAAGGATAAAGATAACTCATGACCCAAATCCAGACTTTTCATTTAAAAAACGAGATTATACGAGATTAACAGAAGCCAAGACAACGCTGCTTACAAGTTAAAACTTTAAGCAACGGTTAATGATTTCCAATGTTAAGACTATGTGACGCCCTTTATTGGTTTTGGCCTCAGAATACTACATGTTTCTTGGAGATTTAAATTCCGGTAGGTGATCAAGGTGATTCTTTGGTTATAATCTTGGTGTTTATATGGTGCAAGTGGGATGATCAGTCAGTGGTACACCGACGGGGGAATACATGAACTCAACCACTGTATCGTACAATTTGATAATTGTGATTAGACGTACGCATATCAATGAACTTTAAAGACATGATAAATCAATATATACAGTGCATGAGGTTTGGATATTGCAAAAATGGATTTTCTATAACCCTATATGTAATTCAATTATGTGTTGAGTACATTATTATCCTATGGGAAGAGGAAACACAATACAATTGTCGATAGTTTTAAATCAGTTTACCTATCCAATTTCATCCCGTATATATTACAGACATATCACGTTACAATGCAAATGTGGTAGCACTGTTTACAGTTCACTGATCTGTTCCGCTCGATATTTATTGTGTACATTTCCTTTCGCTTTGTGTGAAGCATCTTTGATAATGCAATAAGTCCATTTGTCATAGATAAAAAAGTAAGTTAAACAAAGTTTTATATTCCAATATCCAATGCGATTAATTATACAAAACTTATTATATTGTTCTTACAAAGCCTCCATTGAACTTAATTGGAGATAAGGTTCTGGCGACATAATCTGGTTTTAATATTAAAAAATTTACTTCTATTTTAAGCAAATTTGAGATACGTTCTGATATGGAATTTGCCAATTATAATTGTATAACACGAGGTGCCATTTATCTATTGAACCGTTTATATCTAGAGCGTATTTTCCGAATGCATTCCAATGTCTTTAAGCCTATAATAATACTATTACAGTCAGTTACTAGCATAATGCATTTAGATCACATGAAAAGGCACATATTTCTTGCAGTAAAACTAATACTAACTGATTAATGGGCATCATAAAAATTAAGCCGATCTTATTGCATGTGACCATAAGACGTACGATGATATTTTTAATTAAGCAAAGTATTATACCAGTGTAAATATAAAGTGGATTACAAATATTTGGTATTATGCGGTTTTAGTTCTGTTTGATGTCAAAAAACACCGAGACAACAAGATTTTGTTGCACCGTGGTCGATATCTCGTTCCTCTGGCGTATGTGCGGGCAACCAACTATGCGAGAATAAAGAGATCTTTTAAATTATTATTATTATTATATACATATTATATCGGATAAGGTAAACAATTTACGCAAGCACCATTTACATGATGACTGAGACAACCTATTTTGTAACTATTGCTTTTAAAGTTATCTTGAAGATAACTTTACTATACACTATATATTCATACTCTGAGGAAGTATCTACATATAAGTATCATGACAATATTTAAGTAGGCACGGGTTATTTTGATTACTAAATAACAGTAAATAACAATAAACTTACGAAGGTCGTTTCCGTGGAATAGCCCCAAAGTTGAGGGGCAAGGTCGTCCAGTGTCTACCGATTAGGATTCGGTCCCAAAGGACATTACGTGACTCTAGCTCGTTGTACAAATTTTGAAGAGAATAATATGGTCAAGGCATAATTCGCGTAATGTAAAATATTTATAATATTATTTGTATATACAATATACTATGTAGACCGCATATTCTTATCTCTTCTGTAAGCATATGGTTTATAGAAAAAATATCAATTGTACCGTAAATACCTTCAAATCTCAACGGCTGCACCGTGACTGCTGTTGCGTTATCACTTCGATCAAGTCTTATAAAATGTTCCATTTAGCAGTTCGTTTATTTAAAAATTCAAAAATCCTTTCATTTTTAAAGACCGGTTGCTTGGTACACTGGTTGTGAACTGGTTTATTACAGATCAAAATATGGTCGGTACAAAATTCCAAAACAAATACGTAAGACGACATAAAGTAAGGCCTATAGCTTAGGACCTAAAAAAGAGGTATGAAATTAGAAAGTGATTTATACACTAGGAAAGACAGTTGCGACAAAATGCATACAAAAACACGCTATTAATTCGCGTGTATCCTCTATACAAACGCTAATAAGGTGATTATCAAATCTACATGCACAATAATATCACACAAGTTCCGGTTTTTACCAGCATGTAGCAATTTCAACTAATTCACCTGACATTATGCTGTCAAATTGTTCAGCATTGTGTTGCTCTGTGGTTAGAGCTCTGTGACAATCATTCATCACCAACACAAATCTAAATAAGGTTTTGTATGACTTCATTAATAAAGAAACCATTGGACGTAATGTGTGTTAAAACTTTCAACATTGTCTGGACTATGACTGACGCTATCAGTGTTGGAGCTTAGAAGGCTTCTAAAAGTCAAATGGGCAATGACCCGGATATACAGAAATATCTGAAACCCCACCCCTGGGGTAAAAAGACTACTACACTGCATTCTTTTAAACATCGATTCCTTCTGAAACATGGATACGATATACATTTTATCACAATAGAACACAATTAACCGCCAATTTAAATTCAACAAGACGTAAATAACACTTCCTTTTGCGAACAAACAGAATAATAACGCTTCGACGAAGTTTCAAATTTGCTTTTTAAAATAAACCTTAAATAAAAGGAATAGTAACACTTGAATAGTAACTTTGTGACTCATCTCAGTTACTTCAAAGAGTACTTTAGTCCCCGTCTCGTTCATGATCACCATGGTCTTCACCACTGCGCCATGGAAGTGGTTTTGTATAAATGTTTGCACAAATTGGTGACGTGATGTGTCAATGTAATATTATTCATTCTTTTTACTTTGGTTATAAAATCGTAAAGTTTTATTGCTGCCATTCAAAAATTTATAAATTTAAACTACATACATACCCACGATCTACAACTATTAGAAAAAACGAAAGTCGTTAAATTACAATAAAATATATTAGAAAATGATTTAATCCTATGAAACATTAGCACCTTATAGCAAAACGTGACATGTAATCTTGCAACTAAGAACCATTCTAATGTGCATAACCTATAACATCGAGCAAGTCAAGGCGCACGTGAATCGGCGCACGGAGCGTCGATAAAATTAATTCAAGATTAATATTTACAACGTAATTACCGGAATGATGGCCTTAAAAGGTTACTATGACGTTAGAACGTACAAAACCGTGCCCTGACTAGCTCGAACGCATGCTAACATTCCGGACGATTATCGCTCGTGCATATTTCGTGACTAACATTAATCTAGCGGACCAAAGCTAATGTACCCAGAGACTAAAAACGCTCACTGAATGACAGCTGTTCAACATCTAATTTCATCCTTATTGCATACAAAATAGACTTGATTTTTTAAATGGCAAACACAGTGAGCGTTCTTTGGACCGGGCTATACCTCTGGCTGAGGTTCTTCTCCGAGTGAGTCGCCCAGCGCTTCGGCTTGGCTCTTCATAATCGAATATATTTTCACGTAGGGCGCCTTGAGCAGCTACGCACAATTCCGTTACAAGTTGTATAAGTGTGAATTGTATATGAATTTTTTTAAAGTGCTCGGCTCGACTGATAGTAAGCGATAGACAGTTAATAGACAGTATGCTTCGAACACTTAAATTAATTAATAGTAAGACTGTTTATCAGAGTTAATTTGTAAGAAAACAATGATACGATACAGAAATATCTTTACATATTGAAAACAATATTTTATCAAACAACAAAGAAAGCGCTCGTTTATAAATAAAATGTAATCTTATCGATATTTATCATTTATAGTTAACTATGTCGAATAAGGCGCGACCTATTAATTGTAAAAAATGTATTCGGTTATAACATTTATTCCAAAAAAGGTACGTTACTTTAATTATGATAAACTGTTATAACTATAATGAAAAAATTCAATATAGATTTAAGTAAGACGAAGCCGAAAATACTTTCCAATGGTGAGTTCATAAAAACATAATATAATGACCGATTTGTGTATATTCGTGGTCAAAAGTGAAAAAAAATGTAAACATCTTAAATCATCAGACGCCTTCATAATAAAATCAAACATTGAAATCATCACGTGTATATTAAGTGTGGATTGTGACATGACATGTGTTAAAGCTTTATTTGTTAATTGTCTTAGTTGATAAACATCAAGATAAAATATCCTTACCTCCCATGATTCTCTTGTTAGATCAGAAACGTCACCACTACTTCCAGTCCGTTCCTATAAAACAAACAAACTTAGAGGAACCTATGTTTTAAATGATTTAAAAAATGTATATTGTGAGGTACGCGTGGTAAGATTTTAAGGACATATAAGAAATATTAATTAAGACATAAATATATGATAGCATGAGTTATCTTGATGAGTGATACTGCGATAAGTATAGTGTCACTTTAATGTTGATTTAACAAGATAGAATTAGCTAGGCTAGGCTCTTATAAAGATTGATCATAATAAAATACAATGAGTTACGGATTTTAACGAATTTGTACCGAGGAATAAAGGAGCGACCAATGTTCCACACTAATATTACATCGTTTTTAATTGACAAAACAAGCAATCTATAACGTCACTTCAAAGAAGCGCATGTGTTGGAAAAAGTACTTAAGCAATCGATGTTTTCTAACCAAATGAGTTTTAAACCACTACAGACGATTATTTTTAAAATCACACGTAAATTATTACGTCTTATAAATTCAAGATTTGTGAACACAATCAATGTTTTATTAAAATTTGTATAAGCGGGTGAAAACAGTCTATCATCGCAGCGTATTTTTGCAATTTTCCAGACGGCCATATTAATCTTCCATTCGTGTTAAACGCACTTTGTTTACAATCAATTAGATTTCGCTTAAAATTAGTCGTATCAGTTTCTATTCAAAACTTTTCTCTTCTTGGATCACCATTTGGTTTGAGCCAAGTCATACCACTATATTACGAGTATTACTAAACCATTTTAAAATTCATGAACCATTGTTACTACATTTACCTATTGTCATCACAGTGAAAACACAATTAAGAGAAAGTATATTGTACTTTTGATTTAACTTTCAATCTTAGAAATAACTTATTATATATTACTGTGAGGGAGATAGTATTGTGACCGCTTTGTAATGTGATATTACGAAAGTCATTTCGATAATTCTTACGCGTTTTGTCTTATATAAGCGTGTAATGTTAAATTACCTTCTGTCCTGGCTTGGCTTCGTCATCATCCCACTCGGTGTCGCTGTCGATGAGCTCATAACCCCTAGCAGACACGTCCCCAAGGGGGCCGTATCGGTCTGGGACCCAGTGTGTTAGGAACTTGAATAGATCGTCCACCCTGAAAGACGTTCAGCTCTTAGTTTTTTTTTATCGAAACAGTAATTTGAATGGATGAATTGTTCATAATCTCATAATTTAATTAGTTGAAAATTTAATGACTGCTAGAAAATATTAATAATAAAAGTCTTACAGAAAAGCTCTCCACATACACACATATTAATTTTAATAGCCTATCTTATGTGTAGGTCATCAATATGCAATAAAAGTTGAAAATGTATTTCAAATGCACACTTGATAATGAATATAGATACTTTTGTCGCTTCAAAAAGCTTCGATATGAGAGACGCTCATAAGTTCCCTATTAGAATAAAGTCACGTCTACCTATTTACAAACACAAGGTATAATCAATTTATTTATAGATCTGAATTATAAAAGTTTAATGAAAACGCGTTAAAAAAAACAATTCACGCATGTCTAATTAGTTTCAATTTTGTACATCCTTTTGTGAATGCAATAACGAAGTTATTAAGGAGTCGCGAAGTCGTTAATTTATGCGTCATAAGAATAAACAATGATAAATTTATTCAAAGTATGGTTCGCGATAGAAATAATTTTAATAGTCAATAAATATTGTTACCTATTCCTGGGTACTCCGAACCAGTATTCCGGCTTCATACGTTTCCGGCCATAGGACATAAGCGGAGTGGATCGCGGCAAAGGACGTCCCGCTGGCTTCCCCATGCGCAACCGGAGGTATAATGGCGGATCATCGCTCGGACGAGCTGGCCGCGGGATCAATTCTGTAAAAAAAATTAATTATTTGGATTTATATGAAATATAATTATTGAAAAGGAAACATGATATGAATACTGCTCTCGAATTTGGAATCCAAATAAAATATAAGGAAATTTATTATAAAAGCGTTATGTGCAAAATATTGATGGCCCAGTAAGCGCAACGGCCACCAGGCACTGTCGAACATAGTGCCCTGGTTATGATAATACTAAGTTTATTAGTAAAAGTACATACTATCGAAAGACGCAAACAGGTCTGGCATATCATCGACGGACACCATGCTTCGATAGTCGAGTTTCGGTTGAGGCATTATGTTTGCTTTGGTGTGTGAACGTCCGAAGCCGCCCAAAGAGCTACGCCTGTATTTACAAAGGTACAATTAGCGAGTATCAACATTGTTATAAAAATAAATTTTATAATTCTTAAAAGTTGATAAAATTTCTAACAAGGACGACGGTAATCAAACACAAAACATTTAAGAAAAGTTATGTTTACACAACAGTAATTTAATTCAAATTTAATGAGATTATTTAGTATATATTTTATTTGAGTCACTCACTCAAGTTACTAACAACGTATACATAAACAAAAATTAATAATATTATTTTGTAACGGTAATTATTATACAGCTAGGATTAGAAAACAAAATCTTCTTTAGCTTCTTGAATGGTATGTTTAAAACAAAGTATCCACAACCCATCACTAACAACTTCTTGTTAAAATATTTAAAATAACATTTTCCACTAACTCATCAACATTTACAATTTTTTTCCATTATGAAGTGCGCTGTAAAAAAAACTTAGCTCCTCCTGTAAAATTATACCATACATAACATCCCATGCTCTCTTTAACCAAACAAAGTGCCAATATGGAATACAGGTGTGTAATGAAGACTATACAAGGGGTAAAAATGAATCAGTCCAAACAGCAGTTGGCCGAGGAGACACGCCACGCGAAATTTCCATGAACAATAAATCCACCTAGAATTTGTGCAATTTTTTAGCGGAAATGTGTGAAATAATCAATACCTAATGCTATTCTGGGATACATTTAATAAGAACATTTTTAGTTATCTCTTTAACAACTACTGCGTATTCTACATACTAGCAAAATGAGGGTAGCTACTGAAGGAAGAGATTTATATATTTAAAGGAAGTTAGATACTCAATATTATTTTCAGGTCTATGTTCATACACTGAGAGTAATTTTACTGCTACTATTAACTTTGTATAATTCTCATATTATTTTGGTAAACAATGAGAGATTTCACACATTTACGTATACACATACGAATACCAAATATTAAGGCGTGATTTCGGCAGACCGCTACAGCTGTGCTCGACAAAACAATACGATCTAAATTAATCTATTCTTTAACGCCTAACACATATACTGCATGCTATATAGCAGTTCAAGATAAGCACAGAAAACTTTGAAACAGCGCCATTTTGATCATTCTTAATATCAAAATGGCCTGTCTCAATTCAGTACGAGACCAAAGACATGAAGAAAGTGAAGTCACAAACAAGACGCTTCTTTGACCACACTGACACGTGATTTTAATCATACAGTTTATGTAAACCCATGACAGCTTAGTCTAAGAGCTAGATATTAAACGCGCGAATTAGGCTTAGAGCTACGGGCTTGGAAATGAAAAGCTGTCAAGTAGCGTGTCACTATGGTCTGGGGTCAGAAGGCAACACATAATGGCGCGGGCACGTACCCAGAGAGCGCCTCATGCGGCGCCTCTTCCGACGGAGTTTTACTCAGGAACAAACCAGTACCAAACTCCACTAGGTTCATTGGCGAACTAACCAATGAACGGAGCGAAGTTCACAACATCCCGGTTAGCATCCACGGTAGCAGGGGAAAAATTTTGAATTGCCATATTAATTTAACGCACAGAGCCAATAGAATCCCTCATTTATATATACATTAGCATTAGATGTTGTGCGCAGATTATATTTCAACTAAAAAAGGCTCCATGGTTTATTATAACGGTGTAATAAACTGCATTAGCCTCCTTTACGGACGTGTTTTTGTACCTGTTGAATACTTTGGAAAAGACGCTGGTGGAGTGCTGGCTGTCAGCGGAGGTCGGCAATGAGTCGCCCTGAGAGCCGGGCCCCGTTGGCTGACCTTCACCAGTCAATCCTTCTACCCAGGACAGCGGGTAGGACAGACGCTTTAACATCTAAAAATATTTCAAGCTTCGATTCATGCAATATACAAAATTATTTATAGAATTCTCATCATTATTAATTACACTCCATCATCATATATATTTAAAAGTAGTTGTGGGCAAAAGTAACGTTAGTACGCTCTTTTCCCGTTCCAGTGGTCATTTGTTTGTGCAGTTTTACATAGTAAATGCGCTAATTATCTTAATTTTGTTACCTTGTTCTTCTTATCCGGCTTCGAAGGATCTTCCTTCTGGTTCCCATCAAGCGAGAAAGAGACGGCTGCTGGTTTTCGTTGTGCGCGCTCGTTCTCACCGAGGGGTGGGGCAGAGAGGGGGGGCTCCGTGCGCGGTATGCACACTGGTGGGACCCAGTCAGCAGATAGTACTATATCTGCGTCGCTGTATACCTGTGGTTATTTTTTGCTATACATATACGTTCACGAAAAAGTTGAGGTCTATTTTCCAAAAATTATTAAGTTTCAAAAATATTAATTTCCCAGGTCAAGCCTTCTCTTTGAATCCGCTTTATAATTCAGTCATAATCTGAAATTTAATCAATAACTTATAACTAGAGTTGTTGTACAGTTTCAGGACGAAAACCAACGATCAAAGGAAGAAGTAAGTGAAGCAACAACAATACTCCACGAGAAATACGAAAACACTTGCGAAGGCCCAAAAACAGCTGAGAGATACGAAAGAAAGAGAAAGAAGATATATCCTCAGAATTTCACGAGAAAATTCTGGCCCAACCACCCGATATGTGCATATCTCACCTCACCAGTGGTATGTACTAAATTAAAATCGTGTTCAAGAAAGCACTTCAAGAAATTAGCTTCGTACGTGACATCACAATGTATGTCTTGTAGCGACTCTTCCGGGCTCTCATATATTGTCTCTATTTCGTGGTAATAGTCCTCGTCAAGAATATCCTAGAATTATTTCAAAATACTATTCAAATATAAAATGTGCGCCCTTGAAATAAGGAAACTATAAGGTAATATGAAAAACGGGTTAGATACAAGTTAGCCTTTGTGCCTAAATTTCAAAGAATTTATTTGAAATTTTTGTTTACATTTTCTAAGTGCTAACCATGGTAAGCTTTTTTAATGTAAAAAAATACCTTTTTCGAATTAGCAGGCGTCACATGCAGCAACGGATCGCGTATATCAATCCCGGAATCGTGGTAGGACAGTTTGACAAGATGAGCAGCGTCATCTCCTTCTGCGGAAGCTGCGCGGTCCACATCCGAACCTTCGGCGGCTTCCACACCTTCTGCCATTGATACTTCCAAGCTCTCTTCTTTACCATGGTCAGCGCTTGATGATACCTGCAAAATTTTTAACATTTGAAAATCAACACAAAAAAATCCCGAACCAAATCGGGTAATTATAAATGTTTTACTAATATTATATTAAATTAGCATCTAATATATATGTCGAAGTAGACGGCAAAGCAAAGTTTTTAAAAATAGTGTAATTTTCTTCATTGTCATTCAAAGATTCCTTTTCTAGAGAACACACACACTATAAAAATACACTTCATTTATCAAATAATCACTTTTATTACTATACACACGTTTATACGCCTACACGTTTTTCACTGTATGAGTTCGAACAAGCGAATCTCCATTCTGTTCTAGCGCTCGTCTGAGCGTTACAAGTGTAGTGAGGTGAAAGTAGTAAAGGGGCGACCATAGAGTGGCAACCATAGAGGTGCGACCATAGAGGTGCGACCATAGAGGTACGAACATAGAGGTGCGACCACGGAGGCGCGACCCGAATACGCGCAGCAATGTTGCCGTTTTGCGCCTATACATACTATACTTACGATAATTAGCGTATGCAAGTTGTTGTTAATAGCGGCAACAGAAACACATAATCTGTGAAAATTTCGACTATCTAATTGTCTAGGGTATGACTATGAACATGACTATAGTGACAGACGGATTCAGAACGGACAATCCCAAACGATAACGATACGATTTGAAAAAGAACTTAGAACAATTTAATTACTAACCTCACTTCCTTGATCAATTGACATTCTGTCTTTACTCGGGATAGCCCAATGATGGTCCAGTAATGACTTGCGCCTCTCGTCGGTTGTTTGCTGCTAAAGAAAAATTACATTCAATACTACTAAATAAATAACACACGTGGTTTAATTTGATAAAATATACTATCCAAATGAATATCAACATTAAAACCACTAAATACAACAAATTCATGAACAAGTAATTGTCTTCCCTGTGGGATCTTTATCTATTAACATTTGTTTGAAATTTGCTACCTGAAGGGTGGGGGTGACCAGCTCCCTCTCAAACGCTTTGGGAAAGGCCGCTCCCCCCCTTTCCTCTTCAGTAGAAGCTGGCCTTTCTTCACCGCCTTCCCCCTCCCCGCTGGCTGCCTGCAGCTCTGGGAATGTTTCATCCTGAAATATACATGAATTAATTTAAAGATAAGAGAAAACATTTACTATTAAAGATTCAATTCAACTTTTGGCTTACAAAGCTTGTAAGACAACACTTATTCCTGTAACTCTAACTTACTTTGACTAGAAGCGAGTCCTTTCCAGGTGAATGTTCAGGTTTATTCATATAATATATTTCAGCTTGCTCCACTCTGAAATTCATAGTAGATATGTATGAGTCATTGTAATTTTGTTGTAAAAACAGTTGTAAATGTGCATGAAATTCGATAAGAACTCGGAAATTTCTTTCAACACGTTTTTTTATATAATTCATTTTTCTGATTATAAAATGTTGTAAATAGGAGTGTTCTAATGGCTTATAATCAAGCTGAATTTTACAAGATAGTTTCAGTTTTATATGTATTAATAGTTGAGTATAGGAGATGTCTTATAGATAGAATTTTATTACACCGATTCACCAATATATGTATACTAACTTGTGCGCATTATGATCGGGTCCATGAGTGCGCATGTGTGCAATGTCAAAAAATATGGCCGCATTGACGACATATTCCATGGGTGCGATCACACCGTATGACTCAGGACCATGTTCCATCACCAGAGTGTCCGACACGTTTGGATCGAACATAACTGCGTTCGGTGTGACAAGCAGCACACCGGATACAACTCCCTGGAAACATAAGTGAATTTTGTCAGGTACGTAATGAGATTCACAGAGAGACATATTTTTCAAGTCCTAAGAGCAGATTTTTTTATGTCTTCTTCTATATATCTTAATTTTCATAGATAAATTTCCTTTCTACCCGAAATAATATATAATTAATTTGCATGGAATTATTTATGTCGATGTTTCGAATGTTCTTCAGAAATAGTTTCACACTGAGTATATTTGAATAAATAATAGCAGTTATTTAAAATATAATATTTATTACAAATCTATTAGACCGTTGTAACAATCAGCGGTATCTTTTTATTGCAACATAAATATAATTTCACAGATAGGGAACACAATGACAATTTACCTGTCCATCAGTGATGTGTCGAACATTAATCTTTAGGAACCTCTGTGGTGCACTGTTTGCAGGCGCCTCAGGCGACACCGGTCTCAAATTGTCCAATAATTCTGTAAGAAATATAAATTTTGTTGTACATCGCCTGATTTGTTTGATATGAATAGAACGTCATAATATTATTAAAAGTCAATAATAATATAAAAATAACTATGATTTTGCAATTTTCAACTTAAGACTAATATTATCCTTTTGTAAAATTACACTTTTCATTCGACACTCCTGTTTGGTGCCATAAGAACTTTTGCGATACTTCTGATCGGTCATAATCAGTTCTTGGTTTAGCCGAGTGGCTCTGTTGAGCTGTCAAACTTAAAATCATAGATTCATTTCCCGAGTTTTCCATGCTTACGAGGACATGCAATTATTAAAATGGCCTGATGAAACAAACTGCATTCTACATCAAAGAGTTGAATTTTCAAAACCGAACACTTTAAGTGGGACAGAATAAACGTAAACTTTGTATAAATTACTAATGCTTAGAAATTGGCTATTATTATACATTTTGTTACAGAGGTGAATATTTAAATACACACACCATAAACTACATTTACATATACAATTCAAACATTAACTTCGCATTTAAAATATTAAAATTAATATTTTAAACGCAACAAACACTATAAAGGTTTATGGCAAGAAAGCGGTGATAAGTTTTCCTTCAAGCGTAGCGATAACAAAACAACAATTGCTCGTAATTAAATTTCCTTCAACACGTTGCATTTAATATAATCGTTACAGAAATTGTAAGCTATTTATACTCAATGGAAGCATTTGCTACCATTGAGAGTTTAGAAATCTTCGTCAGACTTGCAAACAATTCAACTGACATACTAAAATAATAATTTCCTCGTGAATATAACTCTGGTTTTATAAGTGCTGAGTTTAAGTAGTTCGCTTCACTTTATCACTCAAATATTGGAGACTTTACTTGTCTGTTAATACTCGTGACGTGTATTTGTAAATCGCGCTCTGAAACGGTTTGAGAATAGGTCGAGCTTTTTTACACAAACAATATATCTAATTTTACCGGGTCAATAACAATCGAATCTATATGTATTGCAGATATCTTATAGAAAAATAAACTATGTTTTATCAATAATTTCTAAGCAAATATCTAACAAGACCTTGAGCTTGTAAACAGAGACATTTATTATTATTATTGTTTTCAGAATTTCGTCGAAGTATTTTTTATGAAATAATAAAATCCAGTATTGCATAAAAATATTCTGAAGACCTTGTACAAGCATTACACATTTTGTCATTCAATGTAACACATGTTAAACACAGTTATAACAAAAATATCCAACATTAAGCAAAGTTAAATTTACAACGACTACGAAACACTATAGCCGCGGCATTGGATCCTAATTATCTCGCTATTATGCAGTTAGATTCGCATAACGTTTACGTAATTTTCCATTAGCGGTAAATTGTCATTTACGGTACCTTTTTCCTGCGCTGGTTCACTCTGCGCCCCTTGAGTAGACACCGACGTGTTATCGCCGCTCTCCGATGGGCCATCCGACTCCTTATCGCCATCTGAAGACACATAACCAATAATTATTCAGAGCACAGCACTGAACGATGAGACGAAACACAACGCACCATGGTACCAGCGTTTGAGGAAATCAAATTGGAACATTCTTGTAAATGCTAGCACCAAGTATTATCGAACGATAAAGTCCATATCGCGAACGTAATTTTAAATGAAACAACGATTAATTGATAAAACGAAACGCGTCGCGCGTTTACAGGCGAACTCCGCCACGACGCAACTGTTTCAACGGCTTACAAATAGTAAAAAAAGGGTCGACGTCACAAACGAATGCTCACAAACTTTTATCTGATTAGATGCGATGCGAAATTATCTTTTTCGTTTAAGGTTTTTTATTATAAAACGAGTTGCATTGTTGCAACGACCATGACCTACAACGCGCGATCATAACTCAACACTGACCATTATGGTGTCATGTGGAATTTTATTTATCGACGCGGAAAATTTCACTTGCCATACCATTTAATAGTGATTTAAAACGTGTTAAGGAGGTAAAACATTTGAACTAATTTGCTACTGATAAGCGGTGACAACTTACGTAATAACGTTGTTACCAGCAATTGAAGAAAAGACGTATTAAATACAAAAAGCGAATGAAAACGGATTGCTATTAAATAATGTTGATTTATGAACAATTAATAAGTAATACCTAAATATGAGATAACTTCTTAGAATATGAGTTTATTACACAGCAGTCGCGTATCTCTCATTAGTTTGTTTATATTATTTATATAGTCGCTTAGGATTGAAATATATTCAGCCAAAAGGGATTATAACCACAAAGTTTGCCTTTTTAATTTAATTTAGATAACCACCAGGTCTGTATTAAAACACTCGATAAATTATATGATACAAAACATCCAATTATGATAAATCTGAGTTTATTTGCGTTTTAATCAAACGTATTGTGTTAGCTATAGACAACTTTATAACGTTAGATATATAAAGCATTTAGAAACAAATAGAAATTAATTATATTTGTTCAACTGACTTCTTTTGTGTTTACTGAGAGATCCCATAGAATTCGGTTTAATACAATTTAACAAAATCATATATAACATTTTTATTTCTTAAAGTAAGACATTACAGCTAACATTAACCACTAAATACTATTAATGTCTCAGTCATTAAATACAATTCAGGTAAAAAAAATTATGTCTCCAAGATTTGTATAAACGAAATCGCATTGGCAAATATACAGAACGCTGAATATATTTTACAACTTTAAATGCAATTTATTGAAAAGGCATAAATATTTTAAAATATAACCAAGAAACACCTTCAAATTAAATATAAAAGTTTAAATAAATAAAAATAGAAAACATAGCTACATAGACAATATTAAATTTTTCATTTATTTTATTAACAAAAAATAATCATAAAATATTTATTTTTTAGAACAAAATTTAATATATGGAAAAAATATTCTTTATACCACTGAGGTTATAAAAAATGAGATGTTAAAATAATCATCAATCACTTCAACATATATAGGTATTATATAAATCAAACCCTATAAATACCGATCAATGTCGATATGAAAAGCGAAACGCATATAATTATTATTAATTGCACAAAAAACTTCCGCTTCAGTTTATGAAGGCAAACATCTGTTTTTGTCAAGGGTGTGGAGGGTTACACTTTCTCGAACAAAATTAAATCAATTCGTAATTATGACTCACATTCACAATGAAATATATAATTCATAATATTTTACTGCAACAAATAATTTACTTATAACCGACTTTAATTGCCCTAAAAAGAGATTATTCAACGCGTGTTGTGATATCAAAATGTCAACAGTGATGGACATATGATAACAGTTCTATATATGACATTGATATTCAAATCATGCGCAGAGGAATCTGCTTGTCAAATAATTTACTAGAATCGACGTGAAAGCTATACAATTTTCATTATAGTGAGTCGATTGTGAAGGCCAGTTACGTAAATGGATTTCTTGGAATCGTCACGGTTTAGTAAAGCGACGCTTTGTCGCTGTTAGTCCATGGCCCTACGAAGTTTAGTTAAAATCCTATATTGATTCATTATTTTAAAACTCAACAGACTGTAAAATATAATTGCATGTCATAAAATGTCATTTAAAAAGTAAAGTACTTTAAATACAACATAACATCAACGTTTAACGATATTTCAATTAATGTATCTTAAGATGTCCTCACAACATTTCTTCTAAAGATATTGCTAACCAGTTCTCGTAACTAATTTTATTAAATTAAGATGTACACACATATTTCATTAACAGGGCAAGGGCTTTAACACACAAAAGAAAACCAGTTATACTTCAATAAATTATAAAAGGCATTAGTCGTATAAAAATTGCAATATTTTCAAATTAACGTTGTAATTACATTGACTGCGATACTTTGACTTTATCACAATAAGATAACGACTCCGATTTGATTACAAAATTTATTTTCGTAAATTATTTGTTCTAGAAATAAGCAAGAAACTCGAGGTCAACACTAAAGCAAATTGTAAAATTTCTCCGGACCGAAATGAGGGTTTGGGAAACAACATTTGATATATGATAATTTTTCGGACGATATTTATTATAATACAAATATTCAATTATCATTTAACATTGGTTTTAATATATTTATTTCAATCTGTTGATAATTATAAAGCCTAAAGAGTTAACGTAGCAATTATGTTATCTTTGTGTACTAAAATCACAGGCGCCTTCAAATACCAAAGCATTATAAATGTTGAAAAGAAAAAACAGAATATGCAAATATTACTTACTGCGTAAATCCCAAATACAGTATAAATACTTATTAAAGAGATAAGCCTGTATGTTATGAAAGGTTGTTTCACATTTACTGCTTATCATTTAATTTAAACCATTCATTAATGCGCGAACTGTGAAAGAAATTCCGATTAATCTAAACTAATACTAAGACAATATATGTTTACGTTTTCGTTCTATTTCGATTCGATTCCCGAATCAATTGCTTCCGGTTTGAAGGCAAGGAATAATCAGCCTCAGTACGTATTCTGTGAACTTATAAGGTATATGTAAATCAAAAATAAAAATACCTTTTCTTTTATCCGGCACGAGAAGTGTTTGTCCTGGGAAGATGAATTGCGTGGCCAGTCGATTAAGTTTTGTCAGCTCGGAGGGCGTGGTGTCGAAGCGAGCAGCCAATGATGTCAGAGTATCCCGGTCACGAACCTGACATATGCAAAATTGGATTTCTTGAAATTAAATCCCTTATTTACAATTTATTTTTAAACAATTTTCCTCCTATACTATAACTGTAGGAGGAAAATTGGTTAAAAATTTTCTATAACAAAACACAACACAACCTGTTGTTGTCTTTCAGGTATTAGCGTTTTTTGAAGACCCATATAGGTCGTAACGGTTCGGAAATAATTAAGTTGAATCATCTATGTCTGAGCTCTCGATGCCCGACTTCAATGATACAAAGGCAGTTATAGATTCGGAAAATACGTCAGCTATCCCTATGATACATGAGGAAGAACATGTATGATATAGTGGGGAGCCGTCAGCCAAGAGATTGTCGAAGCCTCTGCCCAGAGGACTTTAAATGGGGATGCATTTTGTTATAGTTGTACAAGATGGGCCGAAGTGAAACACTGTTTCCCTCTACAGAGCACACAAAATTTTTGGAGGCTAGTCCAGCCAGGGATGTCGACACTGAATACTCCGATACTAGCGGAGGCTTTAAGCGGAGTGCCTCCGAAACACGGACGTTTCTTTGCGCAATTCTGTGCCTTTTCGTATTCAATTTGACTAAATTAAGTCGACCCCAATATCACTTACTTTGGTATCTCCACAGTAATCAGCCAATCAATCTTTGTAATAAAACTGATTCTATTATCATTTTAAAGAATTAAATTGAATAGGACATGAATCATTTCACTCTAAAAGCTTTTAAAAGAGAAAACCTAACAATTATAAATGTGTTTTTGTTAAAAGATAAGACGCACGTGAGAACTAATAAACATTCCAATAATAATATTGTGGGCAAAACAATCACACACGTATATTCACCTATAAAACTCAACTCTACGAACTATACAATTAATATTATTTAAATAACGCGAAATAAAATATATAATAATGTTTATATTTTTAATAAATACAATGAAAATGTTTGGTTAAAGGGTAACTCGGTCTCGACATAGTAGGAATATTACTAAGGTTATATGTTTATTAATAGCCTAAGATTCATCCTTGGCCTTCTCCTGATAATAATCGATGTCGATCTCGAATCAAATATCAAACTATGACAAAGCTATTTTCGAATTTACGATCAGATAAATTTTTAATCTTTATCTGATTGTGACGTCACAATGTTATATCAGTTGCAGATGCATATATTCTTATAAGTTAACACAGTAGCGGAGACGATACAGTCGTAAAAAAAAACACTAATTTATTTTAATACAAATTCCCTTAGAGTATAAAAAAATATAAAACGCTCACCTTGTACGTCATAGTTTTTATGGGGGGCGGGGGTGGTAGCCTCTTGGCCTGCTCGTCCTCGTCTGAAACAATTTAAGCATCTTATTTATCAGAAACCTCGCTGACATCTTACATATAAAGCGTGAATTAATTAGGCGATTCAGATTTATAATTACTACATACTTTCGTTTATGTTATAAATCACCATTACGCTAGATACAAATGTATCCTAGACTACACATAAATATACCATAGATTCACTATAAAATCAAATGAACATCTCGTTTTTAGAAGTGTATAACCAATCGTACCTTCATGCATCATTAATAACCACACAAATTAAATTCATAAATCACATCACTTTCACGGGAATTACATTTTAAACAAAGGGCACCGCGGGGCAGTTACCAATCAATTTGGGGTTGACTTGACAAAGGCGTGTTTGTGTGAATTTGTGAAACTGCCACTGATAGAGAAATCAATAGCTGAACTTGACTGTTTCGCTCAAGATACGTCGCTAACTGCGAGCTGGGACGTTAGTAATCCCATTATCCACTTAGTTTTTAGTTTAGTTTGCATGTTTGTAGTGGCGCAATATTTTTTCAGCTCTTTTTATATTATTAAAACAAATTGCTTGATCGATTACAGTCGTATGCAGTCGTTAAACTCCTACATAAATTCTTTAATAGTCTGTCTTGTAAACGTAATTTTCGGTTACATTCTTAAACTAATACCCTTTCTTGAAAGACATGTAACTAGTTTTAATGCTCATATGTAAATTTTGAATGTGTTTTACGAATTATTATTTCACCGAAAGTAGCACATCGCTGTTCCAAAATGTTTGTAGCGTCCTTTTTCATATATATATTCCAGTAATTACAATTTGCAAGAGTAAAACAATTTGTTTACGCTAAAAATTAATCCCTAAACGAATGAGATCACCGAGATTGCAAGCACATTAAGTGCAGCGTAATAAAACGCTGTAGCGATGCGTTTAATATTTTGGCAAAGCGCCAACAGTGCAGCAGACACGATCTGCACCTATGTGATCATGAAGTTCTATAAAACAATTGCTTTGAAAAAACAGTTACGAGTTTTTTTAAACCACAATTCATTCTATAATATTTTTTAAACATATAAAAATAAAGATGTTCGAGATGTAAAAACAACAATTTGCCTAGAAAAAACTTTCATTCATTATAAATTATATGTCAGTACAGAAAAACAGTAGGCGCTACAAAAAACAGTGATTTACAGAGAAATTTTACGCTTTTAAGATAATTCTATATATATGTAGAGAGCTTGATTTGTCTTAGGTCCAAGCTAGAATTCAAATTGGTAACCTGACATCTTGGAGTGTGAATGGCTTGCCTTTGCCCCTCTATAAACGCCTACGTTATAAAACGGTCTATATTAATAATAATCCAAGTGTCAAGCCCATTGACCTTTTAATACTAAAATAGACCTTCATAGAGGATACGCTTTTAACACGTAATTATGTGGTAATTAATTACTTTTCCAAGTACTTTCACAGGAAGTTGTTTTCAATTCTAAAATACAATCAAATACATTATGTTTACTTTACAAAATAACTGAATAATGTTTATAAACATCAATACATATTATTATAAAAATACGCTTAAGAGAATAATGACCTAACATTTTTAAATTTTTCACCCGTAACAGAAAGTATAAAATCTATACATTGTAAACATCTTAAATATTGTAAAATGTCAAAATCTTAAATCTCTACATCGTATAAAACTTCTAAATCGATCTACATCTTAGTAAAATAATTTCATAAGAATTTTGACTATTTCATTGAAATTAATTTTAATTCACTCATTAATGTAATCGGCAAAAAATTATCATTCTATCAATCAGTTTAAGTTCTTTATAAGTGATCAATTGCAATTTCTATTCGAGAATAAATGGTGTAAACCTATAAAAGTTGAAAATTATGATAATTAAACGTATTATAAGCCGAAAGGCTTTACTTTTAAATTATCCTAACATATGGAGCTTTTGTACCTATAAATAAGAAAACGAGATTAAAGTCTAATATTTGATTTGATGGTAATTTGGTTATAATTAATCTGTGTTAGTGAAGCCGAGTGGATCACATAGTATACAATAATTATATAATTCAGAGGAATGACGTCAGCTGTCTGGAATACGCGACTCGTAAATCACATCGGTATATTGATAATTAAAACAAATCGCTGAAACGGATGTTAAAATAATTCATAGCTACTTTTTAAGTAATGTAGTTTTAAGACCTGAAAACAAACTCTATAAAATTTTAGTGCTCTAGTGGTTAAGCGTGGGTTTTTGATTTCTAAACGCTGAGATCGCTGTTCGGACGTTTCTTTTTATACGCAGAATTAACAATCGAATTTATTAGTGTAATTAAAATTATGTACAGGAAAAAGCTTACCTTAATACATGAAAACTAATGTACTTTTTACTTGCGATTGACAGTACTTGTCAATAAAAGTAATTGTAAAAAATCTTTAAAAACGCCGATGTTGTTCAATTCAAAGAAATACCACGATTCTATAACAATCCTTATCAAACATAGTGCATATTTACACTATAATTTTGAAATCAATTGTTTTAATACACGTGGATTCCAATACAGAAGATAGCCTTGTATTGGAATTTATACCCACTGACTTCGCTTACCATCCACGAGATTGTTTCGCATTATGTGTTCGAAATTAAAACAACGAAAATAAAACAGAAAAAGAACGAATGATTAATTGTAAGCGTAAAGTTTTAATTGTAAAGCTGGTTCTTGAACGTTAAAAGCATTTTCGTTCAAACCACACTATTAAAATGGTACGGGTCACATCTTCAAACTTCGCTACCAATTAAAAAATTATATTTTGTTTATTTTGAAGCTAGCAAAACTCGAATAAATTTTGTCTCGAATACGTTATAAATCGAAAGACGAAATGATAGCTGGGCGGCTGGGATTTTCGGGCGTGACAGATGACGCTTGCTTATTTGTGGTTGAAGATAATTAAATATTGGTATTTTTTTAATTATTATTAGTATAAATAAAGCCTAATTTAAAAAAAGGCGTTATTTCAACGTTTCGCTTACAAAAAAAGGTCTTTAAGGGGAGTCCCCGAGTAAACGATCTTGAACGTATTAGTAAGAAATGGTGTCTAATATTTTACATAATTGATTGTTACAATAGAAATGGAGGTTACATAAATTTCATTTCCATAAATTTGAACTCGAGACATCGTTCGACCGCTATATATTACCTACCTATATTGTTATAATTTCTACTTGATAAATTTTGTTTTTGTGAACAATTTTAGTGTAAAATGAGAAATTGATTTTTAAGCTATTATACGAAAACTTCACCATAGCCGATGAGCATATGTGATGAACATAATGAGAGTGGTGGAGGCGAGAAGAGGTATGTAATGGAGTTCTGTGGTCTCTGCCTACTCCAATGGAAAAGAGGTGTGACTTATATAAATAAAAATATTCCACTGAAGAAAGTTTATCCATTATAGAGAATTCAATAAATGGGGTTTTGTAGTTAAAAAACACCTTTAGCAACTCTCAAGTATTGGACATCATATATTTAAATATTAATCGACACCAAAGTAATTGTTATGTACAGACAAGAGATTTTTATTACTGTTGAAACCAAATAAACCATAAAACCGTCGGGTCTTGGGTAAATATTTTGGACGAATTTATTAATATAGTTTACGTTATCTGCCGGATACTTGTTTTAATGAGTGGCATATTTATTTAGAAGACTGTGCCAGAATCCGCCCGCGCGGCTCCGAGATAACAAGCTCTAGTGACATTGATGTGAAGAATAAATAATAATTTTATTAATAGCATATAGGGATATGCTAAAAATTAACATTTTGCAGTGGTTCGGTTCGGCAGGTTTGGGCAATTGATAAAACTTTTCCTACGCACGATTTTGTTAACGCGTAGCATTTAGAATATGGGCCAATGACGGCAAAATAGAGCTTTGTGTTAATAATACATGTGTCAAAAAAAAATTTGCTAAAGAAATGCCTCTGTCTACCCTGACCTGTAGAGCTCGTATAGATGGTAATTCCCACACTGTGAGTACTAAAGTGCGTAGACTCTGGTAGTTGGTAAAACCTATGATAAACATCTCTAGCTAAGCTTTTAGTGTATTTTATTAATAACTAGCTCCATCCAACAAAAAAGTATCAAATACGCTTTCAGAGTGATTTGCGAACAACATGGTTTAATTTTATATTAATTTGATCTATACTTAATTTGTTTATCTGTGTGCTAATCTCAGGAACTTCTGGTGGGAATTAAAACATTATGTTTGTATGAACGCATCTACATTTTTTAATATGAATGTTTTTTTTTAAGTATAAGCTGCCAAATTAGTTGATGCCTATTCCTAGTCTAGATGTTATTTCAATAGGTACATACCCTTATGTACAGCTTCAAATCGACTCTCAACCTTGGACCGGAGCGACTCCAGGTCGAAGGGCGGCGCGAAGCCATGGTCCACTGATCGGCTCTTAGACCTGAAAAAATTATTTATATTCTGGAAATACGTTTTGATTAAATATCATTCATTCGGTTTCACAGAACAATTTCGCTATTTTTTTTATTACCTTATAAGGGTATATTTGAAATTACATTTCACAAACGTACGACGTAAGCTAAGTTTGTTTTATGGGTACTGATAAAAATAATACCCAATATAAAAACCTAGAATATGCTCATTTCATAAATATTAACCCTACTGGAGATCGAACCTGTTCACCGTTTGGAGTGCGGCGACCGTTTCACCAACTAGGTCTATTTTATTAGACAGGGGGCAAACGAGCAGGTGGGTCACTTTCAATGGACACCTGCAAAGCCGTGCAGGCGTGTTGCCGGTCATCAGATATAAACTTAAGCAAAATAACCTAACTAGCACTAAATGAACAAATTAGAAACGTTTATTATCATTACATTACTAATTCTTTGACATATAAGCAGCCTTGGCCTCGCAATAATTATATGACAAATCAGCCATAGCCGTCTCCAAACTGTGTACAAAATTTTTTTTAGATTAAATACATACTTCAAGAACGTACCTTTTATAGGACTGATCGATACTTTCAGCGCTCCGGGATAGCTGCTGGGACGCCCTTCTAGACCTGCATGCAACAAAACACTAGCTAAACACAAGCAATGCATGCAACTACAAATGTTACTTAGATATTGTATACATTGGACTAACAAATATAGTTTTCATAAAGTGTGCGAGGCTTGCAAACTGTGGACACTCCATTCCAAATACATGGAAGGGCGTACTAAGTTTGCCTAGTGTCGACTGAGCTTTAATGTTGCTGCCGATGAATTCCTGGGTCCGTTTGTCAGTCTTTTGTCCATTAAAAGACTGACAATCGCATTCAACATAAAATTGGTTAATTTTGTAGCGCATTGGAGTAAAGCTCCGATTACAAACACCTAAGTAACAGATAGCACTGATTAGCTTGCAACAATTGCATACTTGTTTATTTAATTACATATTACACTAGATACTGAACTACTTACACCATAGCATACGCATTGAAATAAAAAACAATTCTGTGCAA